>JACJUM010003147.1:913160-987562 GCA_020976665.1 Heortia vitessoides
AAGGGTATGATTGTAATATTAGCTTTTTAAAATATTATTGGTATTATTAAATGTAACTTATTTATTTATTATAGGCTATTCTCCAATTTCTTCATTTTTTTTTTAAATGTTCGTATATATCTGATAATTCATTATAATTTTTATTTCAGCAAAATATGACTGATTTATGCCGAAAAAAAAATATTAAAAATTTGTCGTAAAATATACGCGCCAAAATACCATCCGCCATTTTGGTGACGTCAATAGTACTAAAATATTGTAACCTCAAATTGACATTTGTCATTGACACGATATTGAGTTTGTCGGCTTTGTTGAGTTGTTTTTATTTATATAAAAAGATGAGTTTCTATAACCCGTATCGTTGGTGTGTTGCGTTAAATTGTAAGAATTCGACATTGAAGACTCCAGAAAAGTTATTTATTACTATTCCGAACGATGTTTCTGTGAGATATGTTTGGTTAGAACTCGCGGGACAAGATCCTACAAAATACTCTGAAAAATCTCATTTATATATTTGTGAGGATCATTTCGATGTAAGTACATTTTAAAACAAAATGATCAAGTTTTTTATTATGAATTTTGTAAGTATTTATCACTATATAACAGGGACATTGAGTTATTTCTTCTGAACAGTTGTGGGGTATCTTCATTATTATTTAGACTACAATAATTATTTGCATGTTTTTAGCTGCAACAAGATATGGAGAACTACATGCAGTACAAATTAATGGGCTCAGTAAAGAAGATAAGAATGAAATTAAACTCTGTTCCATCTAAGTTCAGTCACATACCCATTGCAAGTGCTAGTAAGGAAGTGGAGAGCACTGCCGCAAGTGTACCGCCTGCTTTAGCAACACCATGTAAGTATCTTTTGATCACAGTTGTTGTAACAAAGGCTTTACAATATATTATCACAAAATAGGCAATATATTTAGTTCAGAACTTATATTTTTGTAATTTCAGTTTTAGAAGAGGGACAAGAAGTCCTACCATCTACATCTTATCAAGCAGACTCTGTAAATCCCAACCAAACAGCGGAGAGCACTTTATTTACTTCATGTAAGTTCAGCATTTATCACATTGCAGTATTTATCAAATTGCTTAAATATTGCTTAAATTATGCAAAAGTAGCGTAATAAAATACAAAATCTCTAAAATAAAAGGAATTATACACAAAAAAAGTAAAAAATTAAGGAACACAGTCAGTTGTTTACATTTAGATATTTTAGTGCTTGTGACGTCATTCTGGAAAAAAACATGGTGGACGGTGTTTTCGGTCACGTGACTTACAGATAATAAAACTCGGATTTTAATTTTGAAATATAAAATTAATCTTAGGTTTTTATGGAATAACGACATTTTTTTTCAATTCCTCACGTTATTATTTATTCAAGTAACATAATGTTATATTTTTTTGTTGATAGATGAAAATAGCCTTGGGCAGCATTCCCGTCGCGTAGGTACACGCTCTACGATTGCCCCCACGCTGCCAATACCGCCTTTCCTATGGCAACACATCTAAACGATAAAGAGTAAGCTTATTTCAGAAGCACTTAGTGTTAAAGATTATATTGATGATAAAACTGCCCGGAATTGAATTGCTCAAATCTAGCTTTAAGACAACGGTTTGTTAGCGCTGACGCCGGTCGGGATTCCATTAACACTAACTATTTAGTATTGATGGAACCTTTATTGCCACCAGTAATAAACTTGCATTTAATTAAGTTTTGACCTAGTATAATATAGGACTAATTTATATCGAGCCTTTGCCGCCGTCTTAGCGTAACCGACAAATTTTACGTGAGAAGGATTTTTATAAATATTATTTAGCAATAAAATTTTAGCAATTGCTATAACTTTATAATGTTTCTTTTTGGAGGGAAACGTCGACTGGGATATGTCCGTTACGGCGTTAAATACAAGTTACGATAAAAAAAGCATTTTCAACAAAAGTGTCGCTTACGATAATTTGGCGATAAGGGCTCGATATGTTAGATAACTCTTATGATCCCATGAAATCACAAGTGTTATGATATAATACAACATTCAGTACTTGATATTTTCGAAATAAAATTCTTTTATTTATTATTTTTGACGACCCGACAGTGCTTGTAATGGGCTTGCTTGAATAAAGAATATTTCAATTTTATTTGTTTCTTAATTATTCTTAACTCAGATTTCATTTAAACATTACTCATTTGATTTTGAACTTTCTTTCGACGATAGAAAGCTACTTCTTCACCGAATAACATAAGCTACATTATATTTGCACAAAATGAGGGATATGTACCTAAAATAGAATATAAAAAGGCAAGTTTCGAATTTCTCTATTTTTTATAGAATAAATACCCAACAGAATCTATTTAAGAAATTATTTCACTAATACAAAGCAACATTATGAGCGAGTAATATTAACGAGGTATAATTATTTACCACATTCTACAGAAAATAGGGATTACGCGGGTGAAACCACGGCTTACTGCTAGTTTCTTAATAAAAAAAACAGGTAATAAATGTATCATAACAAATTCGACTGGCAACACTAACATAAAATATTGTAAACAAGACGGTGTAATTATTCAAAGGTTTATATTAACACGATCATAACCGCGCATGGGAGAGAGGCGTCGACGTGGGAACGTAAACCAAACAATCTTATCTCAATCAACAATCGTTTATGAGCGTGTTAAGACATGTTTAACAAAGCTGAATGCCTGATAAAAAGAAATTACGAGCGCCTCAGCAAACGCTAAGTCGGCCATCTTGTATTCGATCGTCATCTGTTCTAATTCCCGACAGAGGGCATGGTCACTCGCACAGAAAAAAGAAATACCAAATACATATTTGACAAATAAAAAATCATAGAAATATTATACCACCTGACATGTTGTACCGGCAGAGTACCAGAGCAGACAGATGGTAACACATATCAGTCATATAAAGTCCACTGTTGGACCTAATCCTCCTTAAAATAGGAAGATTTTTACTCATAATTACCGCAGTGGACCGGCGTGGGTGCAATCACAAAGCACAACTCCGCGACAAAGATGCTGCTGCTCATCCCCACCCTCTGGTATTGAAGTTGTGCTGTTTCGAATGTATATACCGCCATCTGTCGGTTCTGGTACCTTAGACGCTTCTTACGACGGTACGACAGTAAGGTACTAATCATTGTATCATTAGATATAATCTATCATCAGACAGACGTCGTCCTGTCTTAATACAGTCATCAACATCATCATACCAGCCATTGAAAGTCCACTGCTGGACATGGGCCTCTCCAAGAAAGCAGGTTTTTGCCTCGCTAGACAAGCGTATTGGGATAAGCAGTCGCGACGATGCTGTCTATACCCGTCCAGTGCATTTGAGCTGCACCGTTCCGGGTGGATATACCGCCATCTGTCGGTTCTGGTAACTTCGTCGCCTCTTACGACACCTGGGCACCTGGTGCATTACTATACACAGTAGAATCCGTTAATTATATCCCCGCTTATATTGATCAACCAACCTAAGTATGTGTGAAGTTTGGTATATGAACTATGGATACAATACTATACTCAGTAAATTCACTGCCTCTCTCACCCTTCAGACCGGAACACAGCAATGCGGCCACTGCTATTTGGCGGTAAAATAGGTAAGAGTGTGGTGCCAATGCAGACAACCTCGTGTATGAGGTCTACTTCATTTCATAAAGGTTGTACCAATCCGCTAATTTACAAATTGCCTAAAAAATACCCAAAACACTACCGCAGAGCGGAAACAAAATGTGCAATTCCACTCCCTTCGGAATACTCCCCCGACTAATGGTTATGAATTACAAGAAAATCAAACGGCAAGTTTCTGTTGCATCACTACGTTCCTGTAATTAAATTGAGTTGTTTGTCAAGAGCAGGTGCAATGAAGATTGGCGGTAGCGGTAGAAAATTGCCCGTGAGATTGCTTTTCGAACTTTAATTTAGTCTACAAAGACACAGCACCTATATGTACTCCCTTTAATATAGCCTGATTACAGTGACGGACGTTAATTACATTGCAATACAGAATTTGACATCATTTCTAATTTAAAAAATAATATAAATTAAGCTAAAAGTTTGGTTAGTTCTAATCAAGGATTACATATATTTTACAGGAATGGAAATAAAAAAATGAAATCAATTATAAAAGGTTCCAATAAAATACGTAACTAATAATTTAGCCAACATATTTCTTGATAGCGACAGATTCAAGCAAAAACTTGTAACGCCATCTACCGCAGGGTGGCAGTACTAGCAAATTCCGATCTGACAGCTACCCGAACCCCGAAAGGCTTGCTTTTCATTGCGAATTGCGAAGTGATTCCATAAGTTTCCGATAGAGGCGCTTGGATAGTTAAAAACAAGCAAGGACGACGATGCCTGGGTAAACTGAAGCCATTAAAACTGAACTAACTAATAATGCGACATTTTTAAGAATTAAAAACCTAGAGGGTTCAATAATAATTATACATATATTATTTTAAATTAGTCCAAAGGATAACAAATAATAAAAATTTAAAAAATATATAAACAAGTTAGTATTATTATTATAACGGCTTTAAAACGCGTCTTGTTAAACTTATTTAAGATAAGACATTGGCCTCTAAAAACGTAAAGAATAAAAATATATATACAAAATAAAACTATTTCCTTAACTGCTTTAAAACGCGGTTTTTTAACTTTTTTAAATTGAACAAAAGCCCCAAAAAACCATAAAGAATTATAAAATATATGTAATGTAATTAAAAAGTTAAAAACAAAACTATTTTAATCTTTGGTTTTATTTATATTTGCAAAGAAAACTAACAATGGTTAGATTTTTATTATTTGACAGCTTTCGCGAATTTTGTAAACGCTACGCGGCGCCACAGTCGCGCACATGCAGTGACGCTTACTATCACGCAAACTATATGCTTGTTTATAGACCTGGTCTAATAAAAAAGAAAAAGCCACATTTCTCCGACTCAGTTCAATATAAAGAGATGTTGTGTGCATTTACTTAATTTTTATTCTGTTAATCTGTACCGCACACGTACAAAGAAGGACTCTATTTTTTAAATATACTCAGTGCGAACATAGATGGTACATGAAAACCGGTTATAACCGGCTCGTTCCGGATGATAATCCGTTTATCCGCACCGGATATTGGATGGCGGCTAAGTTGATTCGAAGGCCGTAATAACTCCTTTTATCGACGGCTATTTGTTTGCTTTTAATATTGAGATGAAAAGTTCGCTTTGATTTTAAACTGGAGACTAGATCTAGTTTGCTAGTTTGACGGGCTCGATGGAGCTGATGGTAGTGATTCCAGTGCGCCAAAAGTTGCGGCAAAGGCCAAATATTTACATGATGATATTCGTATTTGTTCTGTATCTGGGTGTTAAATATATGAATTTAAGTTATTTATGTTGTTTTATTTATGTAGTTTTATTTATGTTGAACATATGTAATATTTGTGAAGTCGTGAGGTACCGGCAGAGTAGAATAGTACTTCCCTCTGCAACAGGTTCCTCTTTATGAAAAAAAGGTAAATTTTGCCCATAATTGCTGCTCTGGGCAAAGGTGTTGGTAATCGCAGAGCGCAGTTTTACCGATGGGGATGCTGCTGCCCACCCTCGCCCTGTGTTTTGAGCTACGCTGTTACGCGGTCACCGCAGCCAACAGATGCTTGACTTAAAGATATTATGTCACATTACCCAGTAATTTCACTGCCTCTCTCACCCTTCAAACCGGAACAGCAATGCGAACACTGCTACTTGCTGGTGGAACCTGTGTGCACATTTATTATTATAATTATAAACGTATAGATATAATCATACTTTTTTATCACGTTGCATACATACTTTTCCCGCCAATAGTGTGGCGGCAGCGAGCCATAGAGAAAGGACATTAACGCGGGAAAATATCACTGGAGCCAAACATGGCCGCTCTATTTCGTTTAGTAAATTCTTCTTTTAAGAGTGTCTTTAAAAGTCTGGTTAAAGTCACTAGAGATATGTAAACTTTACTTTAAAAAACAGATTTTAATTGAATTTGATGTTTTATTTTTTTACAACTGTTACGCTAATAAAATTGGAAGTCATCATCATTATATCAGGCGTACAGCTGATTTGATAATAATATCAATCTCCAGTGACAGGACAGTAATTGGACACAGGATTTCGCATAATGAGGGACTACTTCCGTCCATAATTGCTGCGCTGGGCAGGCGTGCTGACAACCCTAGAGCGTAGTGTGTGTCGGGCAGAAGCTCTTCCCTACCTTATTGTATTTGAGCCCCGCTGTTTCGGACGGATATACCGCGACATCAGTCAGCTCCGGTACCCCAATCGCCCTTTACGGCACCTGCTACATAAGAAAATTCTATTCTACTCTAAACCGCGAGGTACTGGCAGAGTAGAATAGTACCTCCCCCTGTACCAGATGTCGTATGAGGCCGCTAAGGTACCAAAACCGACAGATGGTATATCAATCCAAAACAGTGCAGCTCAAATGCACAAGGCGGGGACGGGCAGCAGCATCCCCTTCGCAAAAGTTGCACTCTGCGATTGCCAACACGCTTGCCCAGCGCGGAAATTATGGACAAAATTCCCTCTTTCTTGGAGAGCCCTATGTACAGCAGTGGACTGACAATGGCTGATAGCCTCTGAGGCTCGAACTAGGCTTGTAGCCGTCGTTGGGGTTAGGACCGAAGAGCAGCCGTACTAGGCGGTTGGTTATTGCTCAAGGGAAAAAGACTGCAAGCGTTGGCCTGCAAAAGCAGTCCATCATGGTTTGCTTTTGCCGGCAATTACGAAAAGAATGTGTGAAGTGTATTTGATTCTGGAGTGCCAGTAAGAGGGCGACAGAGGGAGGTATTTATTGAAGTAATGCTATCGGATAGATTTCCGAGACAGATGTAGAAATATGTCGGACGAGGGAGACTCTCCCGATTCCATCGCTTGTTATAATCTCAAACAAACTACAATCCACGCACACACACAGTTACTCATTAATAACCAAAAAAAAAACAATGACATTCCAAAAAAAAAACAATGACATTCCGAAGAAAACCAGACACGAAACTGCGTATTCACAAGTCGTAATGAAGGTCATCAATGTGTACTCAATTTTCATTTATCAAATGAAATGTACGCAATGAAATATTAAATGAACGGTCGGTTCGCGGGAACGAGCGCGCCGCCTGCCTCCTCAAGGCCTATTGATTCCTGTGTACTGCAAGCACGACCGATATTTGACTGCCATCGTTCGACCTCTTTATAATAAGCATCGAGGACTTAACTCCCTAATAGTAATAATATATTTATTTAACAGATAAATTACATTAAAAAAAACTAAAAAACACGCTTTAACATTAAACTGAAAAATGTTCTTTTATGACTAAGCGAAAATAATGATGACCAAAAAATATTACTTACAGAGTATTACTTGTATTTTTTGTTTATCATAATTTTCACTTCGTTATAAAAAATAATTTGAATTTTTAGTTTTAGTTGTTTGTAGGTTTGACGTGTTTTTTAGTCTTTTTTAAGTATATTTTATTTTTCACTTTTAAGGTCGATTTTTTGTTTAATAATATTAACTAGATTAGGACTTGAGCTATGGAGATGGCAATGCTCGGAATTTCTTTGCGCGATCGAATCAGCCATGAGGAGATTCGTAACAGAACCAAAGTTACCGACATAGCCCGGCGGATTAGAAAGTTGAAGTGGCAGTGGGTAGGACATTTGGTACGCAAATCCGATAAACGATGGAGTCGTAATGTTCTGGAATGGAGACCACGTATTGGCAAACGCAACGTAGGGCGTCCACCCGCAAGATGTACAGACGATCTGACTAAAACCGCAGTATCGCGCTGGACACAGGCCGCATACAACCGGTCCTATTGGAGATTACTTGGGGAGGCCTACATCCAACAGTGGCAATCTTCTAGCTGATATATATATATATATATATATATATATATAGTTCTCAACTCATCATCATCAATGAAGATGAAGATGATAACTGAAGCTGGTCTCACTTGCTCTCACACAGAGGAATTTCTTTCATCTTGAGGATTCTGATCAGGATGATGAGATAACCTTCTCGCAATATTGTATTGGGACCGATTCTTTTTGTGTACAAAGTTTCAATTAAATGTGTCTAAAGTGGGGCAAAATCGACTTCGAACGAGTCGGTTAGTAACATACACACATACACACAACTGAATTTAAATATACAAATATAGTTAGGATACCTTCTTCAATGTCTTAGGTATTATACCGGTTGATGAAAGATCTATGCGAACTATTTAGGCAGCTTTAACTTTCCACTGCATTTTAACTGTATTCCTATTCTAATAATTATTATTATTATAGACACTCGTAATATCACAAGGATATCACTAACGCCAACCTTGTGACTTGCAAATATTATGCCACATGACCCAGTAATTGCCCTGCCGGACCTTTTTACACATTCTCATAATCGGCCGCAAAGCAAAGTTTGAGAAGCTCCGGCACACAAATCTAAAAATACGTCCGACTTCCTCGTCTATAATAATCCAGCCATCGCAATTTGGGATTTACCATGCGCAGTTAATTATATACCACGAGGTATAATTTTGGGCTTTACTGTGTTTTGCAATGCAATTCACTACGGTCGCTGTGCGGTATCGGCATCGTTCTAGAGGTAGAACTCATACAATGGTCGTCTGCATGGTACCTCACTCTCACCTATTTCTACCGCCAAATAGCAGTGTTCGCATTGCTGTGTTTCACTTTGAAAGGTGAAAGAGGCAGTGAAATTACTGGGTAAATGTGATATTCGTTCTTCTAATACTCTCTCGCTCTTAACTCCTTCTCATCACTCTAGTTTTCTGACGAACTCTTTTACAGTGACAGCTATACGACTCTGGAACGAGCTTCCGTTGAATATTAAGCAATCCCCAAACAAATTTATCCTGAAAAGCTGTCTCCGTACTTTATTTACTGATGCTGCTTCTCTAACTTATATATATATATATTATATCATATGTATTTATTATTGCGTTTATTTATATGTGTACGTAACGTTTCTCTTTTTTGTGTATATATTGTCTTCACCACTATATATATTTTTTTCGGTTTCGTGTGATGTTTGACTGGGAGATAATGCCAACTAGCATTAAGTTGGCCATTTGTACATTTTGTAATATATTGTACAATAAATTTCAATAAAATATAAAAATAACAAATACTGTATCATCAATTCACAAGGTTGGCAACACGCTTATGATATCTTTGTGATGACACGAGCGTCTATAGACTGCGGTCACGTTTACCATCTATATAGCGGAACGTAAGCTTGTTTGCTGACTTCATAACATTAAAAAGGAGTAGAATAGTACTTGGTCTCGTACCAGGTGCCGTGAGAAGCGACTGACCTACCGGAAGCACAGAAACTGACAGACAGCTATATACCCACACATGCATCTATAACAATTGGACTATTTAAATCTAATCTTCTATTTGTTGGTGGACATCGCTGCACTTGGCAGTGCGTTGTCATTCCAGGGCCTTCATATATTTTCTGGTCCCATAAAAATGTCCTATTACGAAAACCATAGATAATGATAGATTATCTTGATCTTAACCTTCCGTTAGTCAAAAGGATTGTACTAAGAAACCATTTCCTAATTTAAAAGATTCGGTCGAATGAGACAAAAAAAAGTTAGTAGTTAAAAATAGTAAAAACAATTTTCTCAGTTTTATATTGGTTTTTATGAAATGTACATGTACAATGTACATATAAAAAGTCATCAAAGTCAAAAAGGTCACCGAGATCACAGTTCAGTACCAACTAGAGCACAGAGGTCAAATAAATACTTATTATTCCAGCATTAAATTAAGCAAGACGTTTACAGTGGGTCCATTTAATTCGCTGCACATATAAAATCAATCCTGCGGATCAATTACGAGTCACCATTGGTTAATATGTACAGATGGCTCAATGTATTATGGTGATGGTACTCTTCACTCTATTAATTCTCTTTCATTTCTCGCCATGCGTCATGCTGTGACAGCTATATGACTCTAGAGTGCGCTTACTCTTTATAAAAACAATCAGCGAGTACATTTGCATTAAAAAGAGTCTAACGCATTCTCTGCTGAGTGGTACGTGGCGCCGGAGTATGAAAGAGAATAATACCTCTATTTCTTCTAGGTGTAGTAAAGAGGCGTCTGAGGTGCCGGAACCAACAGATGGCGGTTAATCCATCTGTTAAAAGCGCAGCATAAATACTAGAGGGCGGAGATGGGTAGCAGCATCCTCGTCGCAAAGTTGCGCTCTGCCACTGCCACCACGCCTGCTCAGCGCGGTAATTATAGAAAATAATACCAACAATTGCCCAATCTTGTGGACGCCTATGTCAAACTTTTGATGAAACTGAGGTGACTTCAGATGGCTGAGATGATGATGTTGATAATGATGCCGCATTCTCTTTGCTTCTAATGTGTCCTTAAATTACCCCCTCTTTACTCACTTATCCATGTCAGATCTTGTGATAGTAATATATGATGTGTATTGCATCTAATATGCAATACACATAGTTATACATATTGTCGTATATAATAATAACAAAAAATACATAATATCTTTACATAGACTCACATACATGACTCCGAGATAAATAGCTTAAAGCACTTGTGTTACGGATATGAGACAACAGGGGAATTACAGATATAATACTTAAATACATATTTGAACAGAGAGACCACACACCCACAGACAAAAAAAAATATTAATTATATTAATGTTTAGCTTGAGTGTGGATCAAACCAACGACTAGGACACAAGATAGGATCACCACCAAATGCGCCATCGAATAAATCGTAATGTCCTATGAAACATCAAAAGTGCAAACATATATGTAATTGTATTTGTTCTGTGTCTGGGTGTTAAATATGTATTTATGTTTTGCTTCTATGATTCCTCTGTTGTCTGATGTCCGTAACACAAGTGCTTTACGCGACTTAGCTCAAAGTCAGGTCAATGTATGAGATGTTGTGTGCACTAATTTATTTATTTATTGTTAGGTATTTGAGATCCGCTCCGGCTAACTTTCGGTAACCATTTTAATGGGCGACAAATACGTTATAAGTAAAAGAAATTAATTTATTTTTTAATATAAAAGTTACGTGTCACGGAGTTTGTCCGGCATTAACTTCTAAACTACTGAACGTATTTTATTCAATTTTTGCATGTGTACAGTTAAGGTACCAGCAGAGTAGAAAGTACCTCCCCTTGTTTCAGGTGTTGTAAGAGGCAACTGAAGTACGCGAACCGACTGTCAGTATATCCATCCGAAATAGTGTAGGACGGGGTTGGGCAGCAGCAACCTCGTAGTGAAAACTGCTCAATGCAATGATTAAAATTCCCCCTTTATTGTGGAGCAGTAGGAGTCCAGCAGTAGACCTCCAATAGCTGATATAATGATGATACATACAGTTTGATCCAATTTGAGAAAAGATAGTTTAAATCAAATTTGAGACAGGACAACATCGATTAGGGTAGCTGGATAAAAAAAATTATTATAGCGGGCCATCTGTCGTTATGAATCTACGGCAACGATATAGTGGCTCGCCTTGGCAAGGCCGGCGGACCGGTCCCGCCAGTCCGACCAGCGTTCATTCATAATCCCTACATTATGGCGGTTATGTTTTAACATCTCTTCTATACCCATATTACTATGAGAAACGATTCGTACGTTTGTAACGCATAAGCTCAAAAAGTACTGAACCGATTTTAGAAAATCTTTCACAAATAGATAGCTACGTTTTTCTAGAACAACATAGGCTACACTATATTTACAAAATTCCAGAGATTACCACTTAACATGGAAATATCGACGGTCATAATTCAATTGGCGTTAGGAACGTAGAAAAAAAAATTATATATTACTAACTTAGGTTAATAATTTTAAGTTATATAGGATTCAATTTCAATTATAATTGTTAAAACAGCTTAAACATAATTAAAAATATTTTGTCAAATTATAAAGGTATAACGAATTAATTGTTTTTATTTTATTTTCTGCTCTTCTTGTACTTATACTTGCACTTTGTCCCTTGTGACAGTTAAATTTATGACCGTCGATAAATAAAAAGGCATTAGTGGACCTTAGACTTACCTCAAGGAGTATATTATACCATTTGAAAATTCTCATTATAAATATCATAATTATTTTTTTGTTTTGTAATAATTTCCTGCAACGTCTCATACATTGACCTGACTCCGTGGTAAGTCGCTTAAAGCACTTGTGTTACGGAAGCCAAACAACAGAGGAGTCACAGATGTACTACTTAAATACATATATTTGAGGCCCAGATTAAACACAAATATCATCGTATAAATATTTGCTCCGGGTGGTAATCGAACCCATGACCCTTGGCGCATAAGATAGGATCACTACCATCTGTGCCATCGGGCCCGTTGATAACTAAATGTATTTACGATAAAAACAATTATGTAAAACTAGCCTGACTTAAACAGCGAGGTCTTTACCAACCTCATCCCTAAGGAGACCGAAACTGTCCCGATTCCATATATTCAAATAAACCGTCAGATCGGACCTAAGGCTAAATAAATAATAAATAATAATAATAATAATATTATTAACACTATTTATTGTCCAATAGTCAATCAGATACAAAAATAATTGAATACGAATTTAAAATAAAAGCACAATGGGCGGCCTTATCGCATAGAGCGAACTCTTCCAGCAAACCTTTGGTTGGAAAAAAAACAAAAAAATAGATAGTTTAAGGTGAGCCTTGGCCGTGAGGTCCCGGCGGAGTAGAATAGTACTTCCCACTCCACCAGGTGTTGTAAAAGGCGATTAAGGCACCAAAACCGACAGATGGCGGTATATCTGTCCAGAACAGTGCCACTCAATTGCACACGGCAGGGGTAGACAGCAGCATTCCCATCACAAAAGCTGCGCTCAGCGATTGCCAACACGCTTGCCCAGCGCAGATTGCCGCGCTGGGCAAGCGTGTTGGTAGCGTGTTGGTTGGCGAAAAACTTCCTTTCTTAAAGAGGCCTATGTCCAGCGGTGGATTTTAAATGGCTGGTGTGATATATGACGAAGGTGAGCCTAGGATATGTCAAAATACTAGTACACTTTTAAATTTTTTATCTGACATCTGGTGTAAGAGAAGTTACTATTCTACTCTGCCTTGATACCTCATGGTTTATAAGAATCATCATAGCAGACATTGAAAGTCCACTTTTGGACACAGGCCTCCCCAAGACAGGGGTAAATTTTCCCATGCCGCGCTGGGCAAGCATGCTAGCAATCGCAGAGTGTAACTTTGACAACGGGGATGCTGCTGATGATGATGCCCATCCTCATGCATTTGAGTTACGCTGTTTCGCATGGGTATACCGCCATCTGTCGGTACCTTAGCTCTTGCGACACCTGGTACTGCGGGAGGTACTGTTCCATTCTGCCGGCACTCCACAGCTAAGTTAGGTTAGGTTAACAACAATAATTAATATGTATTATTGTACTTGAGATTAATAAAAGCCGTTGCAGTATAAGGAAACCATCTTTCAGCTTCTAGAAAACTCAATTACGTCCGTGTCTCATAGAACATAAACGATGTTCGTGATTTAATTACTGCGAGAACGTGGAGGCTCGCGCAGCGCTCCGCAATCTAGCTTTCAAAGATCAAAAGGGCCTGGAAAAGGGTCTGTATTGCATCAACATTATAACAGCTGTGAGATATATCAACGTTTCAGCATATCAGCCATAGAAAGTCCACCGTTGGACATAGGCCTCGCAAAACAAAGGGTAGTTTAGTATTTATATAAAAAAATGCTTCACTTCAATATGATAAAAGTCGTATAAATCAAATAAGTCTTATAAAATTAATCAGAAACAATGCACAAATCGTGCGAAAATGTATAATCACAAATACCCAAACAAGCACATTTTTTTGATAATTAATCACTTAACCATATCATCACTTTATCGTGTTTAACAAAGTAGCTTCTCGCTGTCTGTCTGTCCTTATCTATGCTTAGATCTTTAAATCTAACCAACACTTTAATGCGAATAGACAGAGTGGATTAAGAGGAATATTTATATGTATAATACATACATAATATAGCAGAGAAACATTGATAATTTAAAAGTTATACAATGTGATGTAAATAAACACTTTTTTTGCGCTTACATTGCAAACGGTGGCTGAACCCGACGAGATAGATCAAAATAATGTACTGCAGCATTGTACATAAGTATTAAAAAAGTCTACAAAAAACCGCGACGGCATATGTCCATCTTTTGGGGGTATCCAACAATAACCACTTCTATCCTCATTGCACCCGCGCAAACCCAAGGCTGGATGCTAGTAATTACGTAATTAGAAATACAAAGACAAACTTACACATTTTAGGAGAACCAAATGAGAAAACAATCGCGTTAGGGCTATAACTAATTTTCACCAGTTACGCAGACTTGGTATATCGACCGATCAATATCATCACTACAACGTATAAAACAAAGTAGCTTCTCGTTGTCTGTCTGTCCTTATGTATGCTTATATCTTTAAAAATAACCAACGGCATTTGGTGCGGTTTTTTCATACACATAGTGGTTCAAGAGGAAGGTTTATATGTGTAATACATTCATAACATAAAAGAGAAATACTGATAACTTAAATGGAAATGTAATGTCGTAAATAAACACATTTTTTAAGAGAGAAATAAACAATTGCGTTAGGGCTAAAATTAATTTTCACCAGTTATGCAGACTTGGTATATCGACCGATCTATTAATAAACGGCGCCGGCGGCCCTAATACGGAGGGGGGGAAGAGGGGGGGGGGGGGGGGGGAATAAAAATTCAGCTATCAGTGAAACTGTACCGAAAGGTTACTGTCAAATCGGTAAGCCTATTTATAACATCCGTACATGTTTTGCGTAAGAAATAGTGCGGCGAACAAGCGTACAGTCCGCGTGACAGTAAGCGTCACCGCAGTCTATATACGCTCGTGTTACAAGGATATTACTGTACTAGGTGTCGTAAGAAGCTAAGGTACCAGAACCGACAGATGGCGGTATATCTATTTAAAACAGCGCAGCTCAAATGCACAGGGCGAGGATAGGCAGCAGCATCTCCGATGCGAAAGCTGCACTCTGCGATTGCCAACACGCTTGCTCAGCGCGGCAATTACAGGCAAAAAACCTCCTTTCTTTGGATTTCCAATGGCTGGTATGATGACGTTAGTATAAAAGTTTGCTGTTTTTAAATTTATACGTATGAAATTTAGTAAAAAGGTGGCGTTTCACATTGAAAGCCGTGAAACGCATGTACAATTGTAAAGTTGAAAGAAGATGCATAGTTAAAATATAATTTAAATCAAATTAACGCGGATGGAATCGCAGGGCACTGTTTGTTATATATATATCCATATAGATTTCTTACACTTACCTCAAAGTGGATCTGAAACCTTCAAAGGGAACTCGTCCAAGTTACCGCCATAATTTACGCGAAGGTATATAATGACCCACGTATCCCCCACTCCCTCCCACCCCCATCTCCCTTTTAAGACTACAAAGAGGACTTAGTTACCCGGTTTTGATGGCTCTTGCTATTTTTTCCACGTCTCTCATTGTCAATTTAAGTCAACTGTTATATCGTTGAGATGTAAAATGGACGAAATTATTACATTTGTTTTGGTTGACATATATCTCAAGTAAATGGGAGATATACGTACAATTTAAGACGTCGTGTCTGTTTGTAATTTCAAATTTAATATATACGGTAAACTCACAAAGAATATATAAAAAAATATAGCCTGTACTTTGCACTATACAGGCTTGTCCTAGTGTCTGACAACCATTGATGTGTTTGTTTCTCAATTAAGTTTATTATTATTGTTGTTATTAATATTAAGCCGTGAGGTACCGGCGGAGTAAAATAGTACCTCTTCCTTCAATGGGTGTCGTGAGAGGCGATTTAGGTACTAGAACTGACATATGGCGCAATATCTACCCAAAACTCAATATACTACTTAAATACATATATTTAACACCCAGACACAGAACAAACATAAATATCGTCATATAAATATTTGTTCTATGTAGAGATTGAACCCACGACCTTTGGCGCAAAAGACAGGATCACTACTATCTGCGCCTGTCTAAAGTATAATGATAAGTGAGCACGAAAGAAAGCTACCACCTGCAAGATATTCTGGCAAACACGGTATATGTATGGTTGGTGAGGGATCACTTTCTATCACTATAGTTTTACTTAATTATATTTCCTTAAATACATTTATATTATGTAAGTATATTTAATATATTTTTTCTATCGTTCTTATTGACACCTCGTACTACCTCTTTCTCTCATTTAGTCTTTCCATCCAAAGGTTGCCTGGAAGTCGCTATTTGCGATAAGGCCGCCCATTGTACTTTATAACAACTGTTTTTTCATGTATTTCTATGTTTGGTCTACAATAAAGTATTTATTATTATTATGTTGTACTAGCACTCGCTCGCGACTTTGTCCGCGAGGCCTTTATCAAATCCCTTACGAACTCCAATTATTTTCACATTTATAAACATTGAACGGGTACAAAGAATAATGTTAAGAGCAATACTACGCAAGAAGAGTTTACTACCAATTTATTGCGCAAGAAAATCAAAATGACGCGGAATATAATTAATATAAAAAGAGAAAAAAACAGTTGTTCGAAAGTAAATCTCTGCTTAATATGTACTGATGAGTGATGATTGAATCTGTCCACCAACTTTACTTGCGTCCGTATTCACCTGCGAGTCCCGCGGCAATGTCCCCGCGTTTTGTTACGATCGCCCCCGCAGGGCTCGCGGGATCTAAGCGGGAGGCCAATTAGCAGTGTTCGCATAACTGTGTTCAATGTGACATAATTTATCAAATCAAAATATTCTTTTATTCAAGTAAGCCCATTGGAATCGACAAGCACATTGGAATCGACAAAAATAATAAATGAGCAATTTTATTTTAGACGTACTATATTCTTTGATACTCATAATATTGATGACCCTGAAGACAAGATAAGAATCATCTAACACATAAATTAGGTCTACCTTATACTAATCTGCCGACACCGAAGACGGGTTTTAAAACCAAGTTTAATGCAGGTTCATTATACGAGCCACCAGAAAGAAACCTACAGAAATACAGGGGGTGATAAAGGTTCCATCAATACTAAATAGTTAGTGTTAATGGAACCCCGACCGGCGTCAGCGCTAACAAACCATTGTCTTAAAGCTAGGTTAGATCAATTCAATCCCAGCAGTTTTATCATTAATATAATCTTTAACCCTTTAATATGCTTTAGAAATAAGATTAATTTTAACGTAATTTTTAAATTTACCTAACGATAAACCAGATATGGTGCCTGGTATTTTATTGTACAACCTTCAAGTTACACGATTGGCAACGCGCTAGTGATTATCATCATTATCATACAATCCACTGAAAGTCCACTGCTGGACATAGACCTCTCCAAGAAAGGAGGTTTTTTGCCCATAATTGCCGCACTGGGCAAGCGTGTTAGCAATCGCAGAGCGCAGCTCTATGCATTTGAGCTGCACTGTTTCGGATGGATATACCGCCATCTGTCGGTTCCGGTACCTTATTCGCATCTAACGACACCTGGTGCAGTGGGAAGTGGAATACTACTACTACTCTGCCGATATCTCAAGGCGCTAGTGATATCCTTGTATGTCGCTTGCTATCACGCGGACTGTGATTGTTTGTGAACATTTACCTCACAAAAATAAATACCAAGTCAGTATTAAGGAATTACAAACCCCCCAAAACCCTCATTTAGTGTTGAACTTGAAAGATTTCGCATCGCATGCTAGTAAGCAATGTCGCATAGACTTAAACGAGTGACAAAAAACAACGTTATCAAGGCAATAACTTACAAATAACTGCCGCAACCGTCATCGTCATAATAATGAGTGAAATAAATTGGTCAATATATTTTTATTATAAACTAGCGGCCCGTCCCGGCTTCGCACGGGTAGGCATATATAGATACAGATATTTAAGTTATAAGCATGCTAATTAATACGACAATAAATCACTAAAATGGAAAAAAAATTGTATGCTTATCTTACAGCCTCCCTGTACACTACGTTGGTGTATTTGTAGGTGGCAACAAAACATATTGAGGAGATTTTCAGGAGATCCTACTCGAGAAAGTGCCACAAACAATTGCTCTGTCGAGTTGTTACTCGATGCACTTCGTGGCGGCCGCCGCGGCATGTATTTTAGTTTAATTTCATGATATCTTTTGAATGGAATGTCCGATTTCAATAATTTAAAAATAATCATTACGTATTGAGACAGTCTTGAATATTAAATTCTTTATTTGGATAAAAAATTATAAATTGTATGAAAGACGTTTTATGGCTAATTTTTTTACAACTTCGTTTGATTTTAATAAAAAATTTAAAGATTTCTATAATAATCTAGCCTTTGTTACTTAGTGATAATGTAGCTTTTTAATGAAAAAAGAAGTATTAAAATCGGTCCAGTACTTTTTTTCAGTTTATTCGTAACATACAAAAATACAAATCCATCTATATAATATTAGTGTAGAAGTGTAGATACTGCGGGAAAGATTGCATATGGTTGTGTCCCTATCTTATGCGGCAAGGGGGACCGGGACAAACATATGTGTTTGTTCTATGTCTGGGTGTTACATGACTACATAGTATAATTTCACAACATCTCATACATTGACCTGATTCCGTGATAAGTCGCTTAAAGCACTTGTGTTACGGACATCAGACAACAAACGAATCACAAGTATTATAATTGTGATTCTTCTGTTATCTGCAACCGTAACACAAGTGTTTCAAGCAACTTATTGCGGAGTATCAATGTATGAGATGTTGTGCGAATTTATTATTATCAATTTATTTTCCGTTGCCGTGAGGTACCGGCAGAATAGAATAGTACCTCCCATTGCACCAAGTGTAAGAGGCAATTAAGGTAACAGAACCGACAGATGGCGGTATATCCATTAGGAACACCGCAGCTCAAATGGACAGGGCGGAGATGGGCAGCAGAAGCCCCGTCGCGAAAGCTGCGCTCTTCGATTGCTAACACGCTTCCACAGCGCGGCAATTATGGACAGAAGACCACCTTTCTTGGAGAGGCGTATGTCCAGCAGTGGACTTTCAATGGCTGGTATGGTGATAATGATGAATTTATTTTCCACAAACAAGCAATACGGTCCGCTTGATAGTAAGCGTCACCGCAGCCTGTAGACGCTTGTATGGTCATTACAACGTCACGTTACCCAGTAATTTAACAGCCTCTCTCACCTTTTCAACCGGAACACAGCAATGCGATCACAGTTGCTTGCCGGTAGATATAGTTACAAGTGGCACTCACACATACACCCTCTAGTAAACAACTTACTACCTACCGAAATCTCCAAAGACTTAAGACCAGCATAAGACCTTTGCCTTATGTAACGATACTCAAAGTTTGGAAAGCGGAGGCTGTGACTTGTACAGTTTGGGAACCACTACACATAACCTATTAAAACCAGTGACGCATAAACATGGCAGACGAAAGTTGGCCAACGTAATATAATTTAAATAAAGCAATTCACGTGTGTTATTGCAGGCCGGGGGTTGCTAGAAGTTTGGACCCTGGAGGGTCGGTTTGCCCCACCTACGATGGACCTTTGGGGCCCACGCAGCCAGCGAATCTCTGGGTTTATGTCAATGACGGAATGATGAAGAAGAAAATTTGTAACACCTAGCTGACCGGACAAACGTGTTTTAACTATATATGTTTATCATGTAAAAAATATTGCGACTATAAATTCAGATATAAACTCTCTCAACTTAGATCCAACTATACACATTTAGCGAACATGATTGAAATCGGTTCAGTAACTTAAAAGTTAATCCCGGACAAACAACGAATTATTATTATTTATATAAACAAGGTGCCGTGAGGTACCGGCAGAGTAGAATAGTACAATAGTAACTTCCATGTGTACCAAAACCGACAGATTGCGGTATATCCATCCAAAACATTGTTGCTCAAATTCATAGGGCGGGAATGGGCAGCAGCATCTCCGTCGCGAAAGCTGCGCTCTGCGATTGCCAATACGCTTGCCCACCGCAGGAGTTATGGGCAACATTCCCCCTCTCAGGGGTGGCCTGTGTCCAGCAGTGGGCTTTCAATGGCTTGTATAATGATAAAAAAATGATTATAAACTAGAAAACAGATTTATAATTTATCTGCATATATAAAAGCTATCTGACTAACTGATAAAGCAAGACCTAATCTATAAGGTTTAGAAACTTGATATAATTCACAGGGATACCTTTTAAACTAAAAGAAGCACTAGGAAACTATTTTTGAAAATATATCCTCTAAAGTAATAAAACGAGGGTGTCAAACTCAGTGTGTGAAACTCGGCCATTTCTGAAGTTACATGAATGATTTTCAGTAAAAAAGTTCTAAATTGAATTTCTTGAAAATTCAAAATATTTTTTTAATGATCCCTCGAGGTCGTAAAAGAGGGGTGCAAAGTTGCAGGGTACTGCTAGTTAACGTATAAAGCAACGATGTTAGTTATAACTAGCTGTGCCCGCGACATTGTCTGCTTAGTGAATGGGGGCAAAGCAGCCTTTAAAGGGAAAAAATGCCTCTTACATAATTTTTGCGTAACCTCAACTATTCACGCAGCGTACGCAATGAACGCTCTCAGGCATATATTTTTGCCCGTTTTTGCCGCATCGTTGATTGATTCCTAATAGTCGTATCGTGACGTTACACATCGTTAGTTACTCCTTATTATTTGACGGGCCCGATGGCGCAGATGGTAATGATCCTGTCTTGTGCGCCAACGGTCGTGGGTTCGAATCGCACCCAGAGCAAATATTTACAAGATATTTGTGTTTGTTCTGTATCTGGGTGTTGAATAAATGTAATTAAGTAGTATATTTGGGATTCCTCTGTTCATTCTGTTGTTTGGCGTCCGCAACACAATTGATTCAAAAACTTACCACGGAGTCCGGTCAATGTATCAGATTTTGTGGGAATTTATATATATATATAATATCAAAATCGATCCTGCTATTTCATAGATTACCTGCAACAAACAGACAGACACAAAAATTAATAAATGTTATTTTGTTATATATATTTGTACCGTGCAAACATCCATATGCATATAACAAAAAGCAGTTATTATAATATTACAAACAAACATTCCTATTTATTTATATGTATCTAAGTATTAAGAAGAAAACAAACAGACAGTAAATTGAAATAATTATATAATTACGCTATAATATTGGATGTAATGATCTCATAATTGTAGAGGGCAGGCTCGAGATTAAATAGCTGACAAGTGAGTTGGTGACCACAAATTTATATGGACAGTTGGCTCGCACCAAACAACTGTGCTCGATTCAATTTTGACAAAAACGATGATGTATTCGATAGTCATGTTCGCCGAAGATCGTGAGTTCGACCCCCAGTTAAGACAAACATTTATGTGACAACAAAAGGAGAAAGGGGACAAATCATTATTCCCAAAGGGGAGAACTACTTGTTTAGTTTATGACGTTCACCCATCACCAACTTCACGGTTATATATGGGAGAAGCCGCCATCCCTAGAGCGCTTTCGGGGACCAGCAGCACGAGATGCGGCAGAGATCTGATGGACCAGGGCCCATTACTTTAAACGATTAGTACCGCGTCGACCAAAGCCCACTTCCTCTTGTCCAGAGGTACCGGAGCTGTAAAGTCGCTCAACCCTCGTAGTCGCAATAGACTACTCATGATTTGATCTTTGTTAGAGAGATCTGATAAACCGAATCCCTTTCTTTCAGAGGTGCTGGAGCTGCCAGGCACGCTCACATCCCTATGTAATTGCATACATCTTCCCAGGTTCTCCTAAAGCTGCTGGATATTAGGCACTCATGTTAGTGACTCATGTCACTTCCAGCTGTCGGATGCTGGTATTGAAGGTGTTTCATGGCAGAGTAAACCAACCTAACAATCCGCTAAAGGCTTCTCGGGTCTCGTACTTAAAGTTCGCATTCAATAAATTTTTGAACAGCAATGAACCTCATTCGCCTCTAACGACACCTACAATGAGGTATATTTGATCTCTGCCAGTAACCCAAGGAAAGGTTTTAAAGGAAAGTATGAAAAAAGAAATGAAATAACTTATTCACAGAACTTCTCATACATTGACCTGACTCCGAAATAAGTTGCTTAAAGCACTTGTGTTACAGACGTCAGAAAACAGAGGAATCACAAATAATATTTCAATAATGATTTTTGTGTTTGTACTGTGCCAGGGTGTTAAATATATGTATTTAAGTAGTATATTCTTCTGTTGTCTAGTGTCCGGAAGTATTTAAGACGAATTACCACTGAGTCAGGTCAATGTATGACATTTGGTGGGAATTAATGTATTTATTATTATTTATAATACCTGAATACACATATTTTACACCTAGGCACAGAACGAATACAAATATCATCATATAAATATTTGTTTTGGGTGGGATTGAACCTACTAACTTTAGCGCACAAGATACGATCACTACCATCCGCGCCATCGGGCTCGCCTTTGTTAATAACATGTATTTAAATAATATGATTCCTCTGTTATCTGATATTCATAACACAAGTGCTTTAAGCGACTTATCTCAGAGTCAGGTCAATTTATGAGATGTTGTTTGAACTTCTAATTATAATTGTACCGCAGTACAAATGAATGTGTTAATGATAGCGGTGTTTATAGTGGAAAATTGCTTTAGATACATTTTTTTGACCCTAAGGTACCGGCAGAGTACCTCCCTCTGTACCAGGTGTCGTTAGAGGCGACTAGAGTACCGAAACCGAAAGATGGCGGTATATCCACCCGAAACAGCGCAGCTATTTTTTTTCTAATAGACCAGATCGACTTGAGGATATAATGCTACATCATCCAGTAAATTCACTGTCTCTCTAACCTTTCACACCGGAACACAGCAATGGAAACACTGCTATTTCGCAGTAAAAATAGGTGAGAGTGATTTACCAGAGAAGACGACCTTCTGTATGAGGTCTAACTTATAAAAAAATACTACAGAGGGGGATAGACAGTAGAACTCTCATCGTAGTTGCGTAATTACGGGCAAAAGTCCCCATATCCAAACGAGTCCTACAGTGGACCTCTGTAACTGATGTGATGATAATGATCATTTTAATCAGTGATCTTCAGCTGTTAAAGTATATATCTAAGCTAAATTGTATTGTAATCGGAGTAGAATAATACCTCCCTCTACACCAGGTGTCGTAAGAAGCGAAGGTGCCAGAACCGAAATGCAATGGGAATGGACATCAGCATTACCGTCGCGAAGCTACGCTCTGCGATTGCCGACACGCTTGCCCAGCGCGGTAATTACGGGCAAATTCCCCCATTATTGGGGAGGCCTATGTTCAGCAGAAGACTTCCAATGGTTGGTATAATGAGTTGGGGATAATTGAAAAGGACTATATGACGTAGCGCACTCGACACGAACCATCGGTACGTACTATACATTTGCGATAACTAATGGGCAGTTTGCAAAGAATCGAAGGTCGACTGGAGAGTGAGCGATGGCACCGACAGATAGCCCGTCGTTGGGGCGAAAGACAAGAATAAAACACAATACTTGTTTATACGCATTACGTGTATTCTGGGCACAGAATGACTAATAGGGTTCATCTGCTGTTTTATTGTCTGTCTGGGAAGACTAATTTTGGAAACATCTGGGGGGAGCTTTGTACGGTTTTATATATAATAAGTAATGGTCAAGTTAGTGTTCATATTGAGGTATATTAAATAATATTATATCATTTAATTTCAATTATTATATTAATAAATATATCTCGAATGGCCTGACTCCAAGATGAGCTTTAAGGACTTGTAATCATAAATATAATACATAAAAAAATATCAGTATCATCATCACACCAGCCATTGGAAGTCCACTGCTTCCAATTTTGCCCATAATTGCCGTTCTGGCTAAGCGTAGGCTTTGCATTTAAACTACATTGTTTTGGATGGACATACCGCTATCTGTCGGTTCCGGTACCTTAGTCGCCTCTTACGACACATTGTAAAGAGAAAGGCACTATGCTATTCTGCCGGTACACCTCTGTTTCAGAACATAATACTTGCTTATTTTATATAGTGGCAACAGTCCGTTTCATTCTGCTGTGAGGTACCGACAGATTAGAGTAGTACCTCCCCATGTACCAGGTGTCATATAAGGCGACAAAGGTACCAGAACCAACAGATGGCGGTATATCTATCCGAAACAGTGCAGTTTAAATACACAGGGTGGAAATGGGTAGTAGCAACCCCAACGTGAAAACTGCGCTCTGCGATTGCCAACACGCTTGCGCAAGCGCGGCGATTATGTGCAAAATTCCCTCTTTCTTCGGGAGGCCTATGTCCAGCAGTGGGATTTAATGGTGGGAATAATGATTATGATGATTATATCAGCAAACAAGCATAAGGTCTGCTTGTTGGTATATATGACCGCAGCATTTAACCTCGTGTCATCAAAAAGATATCACAAGCGTGTCGACGACCTTGTGAAGATACACGAGGTAGACCTCCTACAAAAGATCGTCTGCATTGTTCCCTCACTCTTAGTTATTTCTACCACCAAATAGCACTGTGCTGGCAACGCGTTAGTGATATCCTTTGGATATTACGAGTATAAAGGCTGCAGTGACGCTTTCTGTCATGTGGTTTGTATGTATGTTTGTTTGTTGTCGATCTGGTCTAATAAAAAATAGGGATATTGTCGCATTTATCCAGCAACTTCACACTGCCTCTCTCACCCTTCAAACAGGAACACAGAAATGCGAACACTGCTATTTGGCGGTAGATATACTCGTAGTTACAAAACCTTTATATGGAAACCTCTCTGCATCCGAAATGTAACTTCCACTTACAAAATCCTACAAGAGATTCCCATTATTTTATTGATTTCTAGCTAGACACATCTCCTGGTCTAAGCATCAGTAATAAAAACAGTGTAAAGGTCGAATTCCCTTATTAAAAACGAACCCCAATTCTCTTGGTAACAGACCAGAATTAAAATCCATAGCAACCCACGAACTTTGGCCTTACCATTGACACGAAAATAAACAATTTCCCCCCACCAGCCAGATGAAGGTGGGTCGACATAATTATTGCCGACATTTTTGCTAACAAGTTTCTCATGGAAACATAATTGTTCTTTTTTTTATAAGAAAAAAGTAAAAAGGTAACGAACGCAGGAAAAAAATCGAACCTACCGACAAATCATGACCTTGTTAATCTAAAAACGAAAGCTTGTTTTAGACTTATATATATATTTTTTTTATTAGACCCGAGTCGACAAACAAATATCCGCGTTATAGTAACTATCACTGCAGCCTATATACGCTAGTAATATCACAAGGAAGTGGCAACAGCATTGCCGTTGCGAAAGCAACGCTCTGCGATTGCCAACACGCTTGCCCAGCGCGGCCATTACGGGCAAAACTCCCTCTTTCTTGGCGAGGCCAGTCCAGTCGTGTACTTCCAATAGCTGATATGTTAATACATAAGTGTAAAAAAAAACCTCTTGTGCGAAAACTTTTCGCAGCCATAATGATTAGTTTTAATATTTAATACAAGTGCTTGAAAATGAGAGTGACATTACAAAATGGCAATTAGCTCATAGCAACCTAATAGCTAGCCAAACATCTAGAATGTTAGAATGTCAATATCCATGAATTATACAGTGTGTTATATTAATTTATAATTTGTTATGAATAAACAATGCACAGAGTAAATGCAATTCCTAGTTGGCGACCTAAACATTGCATAAATTTGTTTAACATAATGAAATGATCCAGAGTTAGTTCATAACTCTTCATGTCTGGGAAGGTATTACTTAGGAAGAAATTGTGTTAAACTTAAAATATTGTACTACGCTTTAACATTACACAATTAGTTTAGGAAAGCTGACCTCGGTCAGCAATCACTACTCGTACTTTCTTCGAAGGTTTTTTCGAAGAATTAATTGAGCATGTAACTGTTTTACTAAATGATTACTTAGTCAGAGTGCTCCATTTCGCGGCAGATGGTGATGATGTGCCAACTTTAAATATTCAAGCCCTCACGCGAGGCCAGCCACTTTGAAGCCACGCCATTATAGCTAATCTCACACACTTGTGCTTATTTGCATTTTAATATTCTGTTTTACGGATGTAAAAACTGACGGGCCCGATGGAGCTGATGGTTGATCCTATCTTGTGATCCAAGGGTCGTAGGTTCGACTCAGGGCAAACGTTTATATGATCATTTTTGTTTGTTCTTTTTCTGGGTGTTAAATATTTGTATTTAAGTAGTATATTTGTGATTCTTGTGTTGCCTGATGTCCGTTACACAAGTGTTATACGACCTATAACGGAATCAGGTCAATGTAGGAGATGTTGTAGGAATTGATTGCGTTTTTCTGTGTCTGGAGGTTAAACAATATTCGTAAATCATCTCATACATTGGCCTAACTTCGAGGTACATTAAGACATTTGCGTTACGGACATCAAACAAGAGAGTAATCACAAATGTTCAAGTTCGAGATCTTTGATGTTAATCAACTTTTGCGATGGTCGGTGTGTTGATGGGAGATCCGAAATTATTTATTTCGTTATAGTCAATTAATATTCATACAGGTATTAAGAATTTGACCGCTAATTAAATTTTATCATTTTCATACTAAAGTAATTAAGGCCGATATACACCCGTTTTGACATCGACTTCACAATCAAATCTTAAGTGGAGTTTGAAAATTTTGATATACATAATTCGTCGGTTATCATGTTAGTTTGTCACGCGATATATCATTCAATAGATAACCGACGTAATGAAATTGTAATCCACTAAATGTCAATTAATTATGCAGATTCCTTGACAAGAAAATGATTTAAATTTCCGTAACACAAATACTTTAAGCGACTTATTTCGGAGTCGATGTTTGAAATGTTGGGTGAAATTATTGTTATTGTCCTTTGAATTCATACTTTTGCTGTGGTGTCCAAATTAATAAAACGATTAAAACAATTAAAACCGCATTAGTTTGACAACTGTTATATATTTAAAATACAAATTATAAAGCATATCACATCAAATCAACCTTAATTTAAGTAAAGATTAAAGAATCCAATTAAATAACTTAAAAACGCACCAGTTCGACAGCTGACATTATAATCATGCTAAATTTGAAGGTTTATATTTATATAGATAATATCATAGGAAGCAATACAGAAGACAGATAAGCAATAAGAGCTTTATTAAATTCGAGAAACATTCTATTAGGTAAACTTTGAATTATACTTTTGCGTAGATTAAACCAAGAAAAATGTATACTTAAAACCTTTGGCATATCTAAGATTAACCTTATACATATATAAAAATATATATGTAAAAATATATACAATATAAAAGTATATATATAAAAGTCAGCCTCCATATATATATATATATATATATAGAGAGACTGACTAACTGGTTGACATATCAACGCAGGGCCTAAAATATTAGAAACTTGAAATTTTACTAGAAAATTCCTATTAGAACGTAGGGAAGCACTAAGAAAGGATATTTAATTTACCCCCTGAAGAGGTAAAACGGGGGTATAAAGTCGGTATGAAACTTTGTATCTATGTATCTGAAGTTATTCGAATGAAACAGTATAAAGGTTCTTCATTGAAAGTAAAACGTGTAAACTATTTTTCCAAAATCCATCCCTTAAAGAGGGTAAAGTATGCACAATTAGTACGAAAGTTCTACAACTCAATACGAGTGAAACCGCGGGGCGCTGCTCGTCAATTAATTTATAGCAAGGGATCCAGAAGACAGATCAGCATAAAGAGCTATTATCGAGAAGAATATGTTCAGAACCTTTGGCATATGTACGATAAGTGTTTCTATCGGCAAGCATCCATCATGAGCCGAGTGTTGCTATATTTCACGGCCCGAATACACACAAGATATTTCACGAATAATAACTCTCCGTCCGCATCGGTTTTTTTTTATCGTTTCAAACGAGATATATTCATTTCGTTTCTAGAAAATTCGACTGGACTTGAACGGGATTACGACTCCACTTGGCCAAAAAAAAATTAAAGGTACCGGTAGAGTAGAATAATTCACGTCGTAATATACGACTGAGGTACCGAAACTGTTAGATGTCGGTATAGCCATCTGAAGCAGTGTAGCTCAAATGCAACATGGGCAGCAGCATTTTCATCGCAAAGCTGCGATTGCCACCACGCTGTTTCGAATGGATATACCGCCATCTGTCGATTCTGGTAGCTCAGTCGTTTCTTACGACACCTGGTAAAGGGGGAGGTAATATTCTTCTCTGCCGGAACCTCACTGTTAACTATTTCTAACGCCAAACAGGAGTCCTCGCATTACTGTGTTCCGGTTGAAAGGTAAGAGAGGCAGTCAAGTTACTGGGTAGTATGACATAATAACTTCAAGTCACAAGGTTGGCAACGCTAGTGATATCTTTGTGATATTGCGAGTATCTACAAACCGCGGGGACGCTTTCTATCACGCGGACTGTATACTTGTTCGTCGACCTATACAAATAAAAAACAAAAAAATAAATAAACGTCGGTCTCATTTTACGGTACCTGGAATAGGGGAGGTACTATTCTACTCTGCTAGTACCCCGCGGCTTACAATATAACATCGGATAGATTTAACGGCTAGCATTTGCTACGAGTCGGGTCGCAATTAACACGCTCGCGGTCTCGTCTTGTTTGCGTTAGCTTCATATGAACTGCGGTGGTTTGTGTTTAGTTCATATATACTTTGGTTTCATCTGTGCTCTAGTAAGAACTCTGGATGTGTTTCTAAGGGTTCCGTTATACCTTGTAGATAGAAAACAACTCCGGGATATTCTTTTAAACAAATTGAACTGATTATCCTGCGGGTATCGTAAGTTTTGCTGGATTCAAAATTAGTCTAAATGTTGGACGAAACGTTAATATATATCCAATGTGCCAATTTTCACCTGGATCTGCTCAGCCGTTCTTTGATGAAAGACATACACACAAACATTAAAAGTCACCTGAGATATTATTTTATTTTTATTTCACATTAATTTAGACGAGACAAAGATATATCTGACAATTATACAATTGTCAGATATATCTTTGTATATATTATAATTATTAGCTGTACTTTTTTGAATATTAATCGACAAATTCATATAAATGCGCGAAAATAACGTGTTTTCATTTTTATTTTAAATCTGTGCAATTTAAATTTTATTTTGAAATTACATTTGAATAACATTCTGCTAAGTATTATTAATTTGAGTTTTATTTTCTTGTTAATGGCTTATTTTCTTCATATAAATTGCTTTATTTTCTTCCATGAGGTACCAGCAGAGTAGAATAAAATAGTATATCCGCCTGTGCCAGGTGTCGTAAAAGGCGACTAAGATACCAGAACCGACAGATTGCGGAATATCTATCCAAAATCGTGTAGCTTGAATGCACAGGGCGGGGATATACAGCAGCATCCCCGTCGCGAAAGCTGCGTTCTGCGATTGCCAACACGCTTGCCCAAACGCGGCTATTATGGGCAAAAACGTCCTTCTTGGAGAGGCCTATGTCCAGCAGTGGACTTTCAATTGCTGATATTATGATGGGGTATTAATGCTGACGACCTTTTTATGAGGTATACCTCATGTTAAATGTGTTAGACATATTCTCAACGTTGCACATCGCCTGGTAACCGAACCCTGGCGTTTGAAAGGCGCACCCGTCGCGCACTGATTCCTTGCTCACGCCAATTGTCACAATGCATGCGCTTAGGCGATGTAAGCAGTGCATTTACTAGCTAACCCGACAGATGTTGACAGTTGTCCAGTCTTAACTATACATCGACGGGCCCGATCGCGGATATGGTAGTGATCCTATCTTGTGCACCAAAGATCGTGAGTTCTATGGGTGGGGCACCCAGGATGGGGACCCCAAATATATGACACGAACGTCTACAGGCTGCGGTCACGTTTACCATCTAGCGGACCGTATTCTTTTTCGCAAGAATTGTAGCAGAACACCTAATTTCCTTTTTTATTGCATACCATAAAAATATATTAACACCGTTAAGTTAATTTCCGGCCAACATTTTGTTTATCGCTAAATCTAACCTAACTTGACCGTATTTGGTGTCATCAAACTAGCCATTGTAAGTCCACTGCTGGATATAGGCCTCCCGACAAAGGGTGGGATTTGCCCATAATTGCCGCGCTGGGCAAGCGTATTGGCAATCATAGACCGTAGCTACCTATCTACGACCTGTGCATTTGAGCTACACTGTTTCGGGTGGATATAGCGATACATGCGTCAGGAGAGGTACTATTCTACTCTGCCGGTACCCCACGGCATTTATCTATATTGGTTAACAACAATAATATATAAAAAAGTACAATTAATCTGATGTGTGTAATTTTTTTTAAATCTAGATCCGATTTACTTTAGTAACCTCGGGATATATAAGGATTAATTTATATGGAGTTAATTAACTTTTTGAGTTAGCGACAGGCCCGATGAGGCAGATGGTAATGATCCTATCTTATACGCTATTGGTTGTGGATTCGATTCCCAACCAGTACAAATATTTATATGATGATATTTGTGTTTGTTCTGTGTCTAGGTGTTAAATATATGAATTTAAGTGGAGTTTATGATTCCTCAGTTGTCTGACGTCCGTAACACAAGTGCTTTAAGCGATATATATGAACACCCCGCGATTTTATTCGTAGTTTCCGTTACCATAAGAATAATAAACAGTAAATGTAGTCAAGCCACTGTTACCTTATAACATTAGCTAGTTACCAGTGAGTCCCGTTAAAATCGGTACAGCCGTTTCAAAGATAAGCCAGAACAAACAGACAGACAATAAAATTACAAAACTAGTTTTTCCATAAGCACCTATATACTTACATATGCTTTAAGTGAAAATCTCCTGATATGGAATTAGAATAAAACACCTCCGTACATTATTTAAATAATAAATAATGTATAGATTATTTCAATTCAACAATAATAATCAAATAAAAGACTCCTTTAACTCTAGACCAAATAATTTTAATAAAAACGCTCGTCGCTTACAATTTACGACCCGTCTACCTCGCTCATGTTTCTCAGCTGTTATCGCTCACAGCCTGTGATTATGTCACACAGACAAACCATTAGCATTAATAGGCATTCCGCTAAAATTAACACTCCACAATCATTCCTTATGTTTAAGAGGCGGTTAATTCTTAACATGAAGATGCAAGCCGTTAATTTTATCTTTGCATACAAAAACTAGCGAATTCGTCCGCATGGAATAGTGTCTTTGGGTGGTACCAATAGGTACCATACCATACCATTTTTTGCTTACTGTGTACAGTTAAATCCAACTTGATAGTTTATATTTAGTTTTAAAGTCGCAATATTTTTTTTTAATAAAAAAATAATATATACGCTGCGCTTGCCAGCATAATTCTATAACAGAAAAAGGCATATTTTAATGTAAAAGTGGTAATTACAAAAAAACAACGTTGACGTTACTTTCCACGTTTTGTCATTATACAATAAAACTGGTTTCACTATTAGATACATTAAACTTCAGGACAATTATTATTTCCGTTTCTTCATGTTATTATTTTTTGCTCGACGTTTCGGTTACCTTGCGGCAACTGTTCTCAAGAATTATTCCGTTCCTGATCTTTCTAAAACATTTTTATATCACGTCCAGCAAAAAAGAAATAAAGGTAATAAGTTTTCTTAACTCAGCTCGATTGATATTCGATAAAACATGAAGCAGACAGGTATAATCACACAATAAAGAATGCTATTACAAAAGTCTTAAAAAAAAATAAGAAAAAACAAAAAGTTCCATCGGCGTAATAGTGCAGCCATTTAAAACAAACGTAATCTGATCAAACATCATGGTCACACGCAGGTCAACCATAACGTACGGTTTAACAACCAGTTACAGTAATCGAGTAAATTCACTCTCGATGATCAGCGGGCACAATGACTCGGCCGCGAGCCGCATCACTATGTCAGCTGATTGCGTCACCGCAGTATATCGAGCGATTCGCTGTCAGGGACGATGCGATAATAAAGAACCCACGCGAGCGAAGGTGACTTTTTACTTTTTTAAGAAGTTGCCGCGCACGCGAATTTTCTATTTTGGCGCGAAACATTTTATTTGACAGCTACTTGCATTATCTATGCTAATGTTTGTTTGTTCTCGACCAATTTAAATAATTCTTTAACCATTTAAAAACTAGATCTTCACTGAGTAACAACATATATGAATATTATATTTCATAAAATCTAAATGGAATGTAACGAGGCACGATTTATATTAATGTGCGTTTGTAATGAATAAACTCAATAAATACCTGACTTAAAAAAATATTTTTCTAACAGGAAGTTGCATTGTCATCCAATAATATAAGAATTTAGAGGGTGCCGTATCTAATCGCTATGTTGTAAGACTTAATTTTATATGAAAGACGGACTTAACTATATGTACTTAATACTTAATTTTATAGGACGTCCACTGCTGGACACAGATCCCAAAAGATTTCTAAAAGGACCGGTTCTTGTCGGATCGGTCAAATGTAAAAACTTAATATTCATATGCCATTTGCAATGTGCAGAAAAAAATAGAAACTCCTTATAAGATCTTCTATCAGACAGAAAAAGTTCGGTCAAAATCGATCGAACAATTTCGAAAATATGCCGCTACAAACCGTTGGCACAAGTTAATTAGAACCATAAAAAGTAAGTAGTAAATAAAGCATGCTTCTATCCTACGATAGTAAAATAATAGAATTTACATACACTAAAATTAAAAATAATCAACTATAACAATTTGACACTACAAACAGACACGTAAATATTATTTGTTTGTATGTATCAATCATAAAATATGCATAGGCTCTTTTTCCAATCGTACAAGCGACGTTAAGCGATGATTAAGACAGTTTTTGAAAAAAAATAATATCAAATTTAAGCGTTACATTGTTCCTAAAATAATAATAGAGTATTATATATAATTAGCAGAATAAAGGTAATGACCTTTAACCTCAGGTACCTATTATTCTAAGATAGGTATTTATTTAGTGAAATTGGTTAAGGGTAGCTTTCATTCTGAATTGGCAATATCATTATTATAAAAAGAACTTCTAAGGATGCCAGTACTCGAATTAAAACAAAAAAGGAATCAGCGTCGGGAAAAGGCGGAAAAATCCTTTTTATCAATTTGGCGCGATTGATTCGATATTGAACATGTAGGATACGAAGGTAATTGGTACCGACAGAGTAGAGTAGAACATCCTCCTGTATCAGATGACATAGCATGCAACTAAGGTAACGAAACCAGCAGATGTAGGTATATCCAAGGGCATCGACATCGGTCTACGGTTACTACCACGCACGCCCAGTTTGGCAATTATCAGAAAAAATCCCCGTAATTTTGTGTTCGCATAATTCCTCAATTTATCCATAGACAAGTTGTAATACTCCTCTGGATTTTAATTGTCTAGAGCTCCTAGTGGTCACCTGGTAGTCGAAATTCGACTCTAACCAATCTAAGTTTCTTTAACTTTGAATAAGACTCAAGAGAATATAAGTATTATTATTAGCATTGCTGTGTTTCGGTTTGAAGGGTGAGAGTCAGTGAAGTTACTGGGTGACATAACATCTTCAAGTCACAAGGTCGATAGCGGTCTAGTGATATCCTTTAAGTTTCTGAAGATCAAAGTTTTCGCTTCATGTTTTTATACATAAGATATTTATTTGTTCATAAAAATTTTGCAACAGACTATACATTAAATCTTACATTATAACATTACAACATTCTTATATTTATACACATAGCCTTTTAATAATAATATGTAAAATAATATTCACACAACATCTCACACATTGACCTGCCTCGGTGATAAGTCGCTTGAAGTACTATAGTAACCCATAGATACGAAAGAATAAACGCTAGAAATTTCTTGGAATGTTCCACAATTTCTACCAACACGTTAAACTTGTTAAGGTATCACCGCTACTAATTATTAATGAGCCACCAATATTGTCTAATCGTGCAAGGTTAATAGTTCTGGCAACGAACAAACCTCCGGCAGCGGAGAAAACTATTTGCTCTGTCAATATTTGATGGTTTCCGAACGGGCGCGCGCGAGCGATCGTTTAGTTAGAAACTCATTTGTGGACAAACCATCGCTGTTGCTTATTATTCTTTATTTTCACTTGAAATTTCTTTTGACGTAATATTGTGAAACCTGTTATAAATACCAGACGTATTGGAAATATCCTTCCGAAACAGTATAGCGTCCCCATCGCGGCAATTATGGACGAAATTTTACCCCTTTCTTGGGGACACGTATCTTGCTGTGGACCTCCCATTGCTGATATGATGATGATGATGATTACATATATTAAAATTATAAACAAGAACCTTACTTATATTTAACTTGATCTTTTATGCGCATGGATGTGTTTTTTACACTTTCACGCTTGAACGACGTGATAAATATGGATGAAATTTGGCACCGGGTATATTGATATACTGGAGTAACATATAGGCTACTTTTTATCTTAAAAACTTGTTCCTGTGGGATCAATCACGTCACATATAATTCAATATACATATGGAGGATGCCGAGTGGCGTTATCTACTACTCAACCATTGACAAAAACAGAAAAGAGACCAAAGCGTTGCAAAACTACATATGTTGAATTGAAAAAAAATATGATAAAAAAGTCGTTATATTAAACATATAAATATACAAACAAAACTAATACACAACACAAACAATATATTAAGATTATGCCTGATATGGGTGAGTGAGAAAAGAGGGGACAATTTAAGCTGAGACATAAAAACTCATTAGGTTCTTTTTAATACAGTTTTTCTCGATTGACTTATTGAAACCACATATCATTGAATAGAACACCTCCATACTAATTAAATGAAGTAATTGAACTAATGGCAATCGACATTAAGCTCGTCATCATCTCATAGAAACAAATACTATTATCACGCACACTATTACATATTTCATTAACCAAATCCAACACACACGTACGTAACAACTGCAATACATACATACCTAGGCACTAAATATATAGACATTCCAATAGCGACGCAACAAAGCACGAGCATCAATGAAAACGGAACAATCAGTTGCCATTGATAATAATCCAGGGAGAGTCCACAGCCCTGAGCAACTGTCGCCTCATTCAGCCTTTCCATTGAGCGCACAAAGGCGGCACGTTGTTGATTGCTGCAACCGGCAACGGGAGCGTATACTGCGCTCGTGGGAACGCACGCTTCAACGGTCAACAGTATTACTGTGTTACCGTTAGAATGAGGATCAATTGACTATTCTAAATTTAAACCGAACGATGAAAATCTTAAAGGACATGGGCCATTTTCGGCTCATCTACTCGTGCTCTCAAGGACAAAAAGGAAATATCTATGGAATAAATATACTTACACTTATATTTATCAATATTAAATGGTGGGATAATTAAAATTATAAATAAAAAGACATTAGCATGACTAAGCTACATTGATGGGATTACTAAAGGGTTGACATAGGTAAAATATATTTATATTTAAACAATTCACATTAAATCTTCACCACCTACTACTACCCCGATGGGACACAGGCGTGATGACTGCATGTTTTAAATAAAAGATTGATACATAATATAAATTAAATAAAAAAAGATTTAAAAAGTATTTGTTTATTTTTTTTTATATGACGATGATGATACTAATATTATACAAAATTAACTGTTTGTAAGACAATCAAATGTACTTCAAATTACATTAAACTTTACATGGGAAAATTTAAAGTCTACGCGTAAAAAGTCACGAGCGCAACCCTACTTTTTTAATAACTCGAAAACAAGTGTCTAAGAGATTCCATTTCACAGCCTAACTTTGTCACCGCCATTTTGGAGTTGTGCACAGGATCGCGGTGAGTGACAGCCTCGTTACTACTTAACATCGCCCTAAATTGAAATTCTTTGAAAAATTTTCAGCCCGCTGATGACTCCACGCGACTTGATGACGCTTTATGTCCTGCGCCATTTCGAGTCGCTTTCATATTCTTATTTTTAGATTTGCAATTCCTTTTGACACCCGCGCAGTCGTATCGTCAACGGGTTTTTTAATAAGAGTAGTTGTTTTGAAAGATAAAGCTAATTTTTAGAGAAATATGAGTCTTAGTGCAGCAGATGGGCTCGATGGCGCTGATGGTAGCGATCCTATCTTATTCGCCAAAGGTCGAGGGTTCGATCCCCACCCAGGACTAATATTCATGTGATGATATTTGAATTTGATCTGTATCTGGGTATAAAATATATGTATTTAAGTATTATGTCTGTGATTCCTACGTTGGATGATCTGTAAATCCCTCGGAGTCAGATCAATGTATGAGATGTTGTGTGAATCTATTTATAAGGATAAATAGATTCACACAACATCTTATACATTGATTTATAATATGAATCCGAAAGTAACTCTGTCTGTCTGTCTGTTACGCAATCACGCCTAAACTACTGAACCGATTTAAATGAAATTTGGTACACAGATAGTCTAAAGCCATAGAAAGGACATAGGCATCTTTTTCATTCGACATAAGAGTTGTAAGGGGTCGAAAGGATGGATGAGAAGTTGTATGAGAGTATGGCTATTGTTAGAGCTAGAAGCTTAAGACTCATTATTTAGGTTATTGCATATATAAATAAATATAACATTCAAAGTTTATATAAGTTAAATTAAAAAGGTATGGTGCCCAAAGAAACACATGCACGCGGACGAAGTCGCGGGCCCAGCTAGTTTATTATATATTTTAGGCAGGCTGATTCTCTGAGGTCGTCTCTTGGGTCCTTGGCTCGAGTGGACATCGTTGGAGATTGATAACCGTTGCATGTTTGCACAAAAAGAGGACTGAGTAACTGCGACTTTAGTAATGCGGTCGGTATTCAACCGCGGGGCAGGGACTGATCGCGAAGTACTGCTCTACGAAAACACTCGTAATACAAGTCAAGTGTTTGTGAATGTAGCGTGCCAGTGAGAAGGCTATTGAAAAATAATTCTTAAAAAGAAAAATGCGTCCTACGTTTTATCTCCAAGCTTGCTTCTGAGATTGATGGACATATATACAGAAGCTGAGAAAGCGCGTCCAGGTTGGATAGAAATTTGAGGAATCATCATAACGAGGCTATAATTAGGGACAAGCCATAAAAGTGGTTTACTATTGTTTAACACATAAAAGTATTTGACAAACTTCCATTTAATTAAATATTACATTACTTTAAAAATAATCGCTAATGTTTTTCTTTATTTCAACTATTAAATATTATTTTTATGTTTTTGCGTTTCAGTTGATCCTACATATATTATTTTGTGAAGTAATGTTTTGGCAAAATATTTTATTTTTGTAAATTATCTTTTAATTTAGCAAGAATAATTATTTTGTCAGTCGTTATTTTTCAGATAAAAATTTGTTATTTGTTTTTGTTAAATGTTGTAAAATGAAACATGTCCCAAATTGTAGCCTCGAATGGAACTCGAGTAGCCTTTAAAAATACTAAGTCTCCAATAACACAACCAATTAAAACCACGAAGATTTTCAGAATTTTTGTTTTTTTTTAAATTTGCTAAATCATTTCCGCATTTACATCTGTATGTACCTATATATACCTGTATAGATAATCACTACCCTCTTATCTTTAATGTAGTCATGTTCTTTCTATTTAAATTTTGCCGCGTTAATCGCAGACTCTACCGAAGACTAATACATGACCACGACAGCTACGAGAGTGACATTTGTGACTGGTGTCATTTGCGTATTTTTTTAGAGGTTTAGTTTGCGTTAAAAGAAATAAAATCTTATAATATTTTAATTTATTCTATCCGTAAATAGAAGATCCTGAGTAAAGGCTCTAAATGTTTTTTTTTTGTATTTTCAGGTGAGAGAATCATTTACGGTTATATTTTATGTAAAAGGTTAAGCGTAGACAGTGTAATATAAAAACATTGATGTGTAATAAAACCTTTTGTATTGACAGAGAAACACAATTGCATAAACATAGGAGTGTATATATGTATATATATACATATACATATACCTCTATAATATATCTTCGTCTGGAAGTTGCGCTTTGCGATTGCCACTCCGCCTGCCTAGCGCGGCAAGATTTATAAAAATCACCCCCCTAAGCGGTTAAAACGGGGATATGAAACATTGCTATTTTTGAATTTATTCGAATGAAATTCATTATAAAGAGCTCGTTATTAAGTCATGAAAGACGTGTAATTTTTTTTTAGAAAATCATCCTTAAAACGGTGAAATTGCAGGGCATCGCTAGTTAAACACATCAACCAAAACCGAAAGAAAAACTTTATTACACAATCAGATGTCTAAACTAGATGGCCGATTAATGTGAAATATTATGTAAGTGCATTTTATTCCATGCAAAAACAACTCATATTTCTTATATGTATTTTTTTAGTTGACCCCGCAAGTATCGGCATTTATTAAATGAAAGCACTGTAATTTTTATTAAACAAAAACTCTTTGAACCTCTAAGCCTACATAAACAGTCAATTGTTTTCGGTAAAACACTCAAAAGTTCGTCAACCCGCGTAAAATATTGAGGCCACAATGATCAAATGAAACCCACGCGACCTATTATCCTATTCGGAATCTATTCAAGCAGGCTATGATGATACATTTCGTCATTAGTCCGGGTTTGTTTTAAAATTGGAAAGTAAGGGAAACAAGTTGATATTTCCAACACATGACAGATCTTTTTTAAAAGTTCAAAAACTATTTTCTTGTAATGCAATGTTATTACATTTTTTTTAAGATTCGAATGGAGTCAACATGGAAACAGCTTGTCGTTTATATTGAAAATACAAAGTTTAATATTCCTTATAAAAACGACATTAAAAGTTCTTCGAAAAGGATATAATATCCTTAATTTTAAAATATTATAATAACAAAATATCAAAAAAAATCGACGCGCCATTGAATCATGTGATGCTCTCTGACGCATACACTTCCATTCAAAGCTTTTTAAATTTTAAATCATCATCATCATCACACCAGCCATTGAAAGTCCACTGCTGTACATAGGCTCTCCAATAGGGGGAGCTGCTGCCCATCCCCTTCTGCGTACCTGAGCTGCACCGTCTCGGATGGATATACCGCTATCTGTCGGTTCTGGTACCTTAGTCGCCTCTTACGACACCTGGCGCAGTGAGAGGTACTATTATAATCTGCCGATATCTCACGGCAAATGGTTACAGAAACTAATATTAAATAACTAAATGTAATTTAATTACTATTAAACTCAAATACTAATTTCGTATTTGGACCGTAAAGAAGGACTTTGAAAACTTTTGATTCCCTAAAAATATTCTCAAGGGACGCCATTGAAAAACTAAACTCCACGTGGACAAAATCAGAAACATCGAACGAGACAAATCTGGACCGGAAGCGTTCCTTACAATAAAAAAATTATAAAGTTTCAGAAGTTACCAATATTTGCAAATTAAAATCTATGTCATTATCGTCATTAAATCAGACGAAGAACGTCCACTGCTCGACTCAGTCTTTCCCAAGAATATAGGAAACTTAGTGAATTAAACGCTAACTTTAGATTTTGGTACCTCAGTCGCCTCTTACGACGCCTGATACAAGGTAGGGTACTGTTCTGCGCTGCCAGTACCACACGGCTAACTATGCCTATCATGTATGTAATGAGAAATACCCCTGTACTAGGTGCCGTAAGAGACGACTGAGGTACCAGAACCGCACGTTGGCGGTCCGAAACACAGTAAATTCAACAGGCCGGAGATGGGCTGCAGCATCCCCTTCACGAAGTTAGCTTCTACGATTGCCACCGCGCCCGCCCGACGGCAATTATAGCTACAGTCCTCTGGGAGGGGTTGAGGGGGGGGGGGTGTCTAACTGTAGGGTGTACAACTGCAATGATGACGATGATAAGAAACGATACACAAAAATATATTATCGAGTATAATAGTACCTTCCTCCATATCAGGAGTCGTAAGAGGCGACTAAGGTACCATAACCGACAGATGGCGAAATATCCATCCGAATCAGGGTAGCTCAAATGCACAGGGCGAGGAAGGACAGAGGCGTCTCCATCGCGAAATCTGCGCTTTGCGATTGCCAACACGCTTGTTCAGCGTGTCAATTATGGGCAAATCCCACCTTTTTGGGGAGGCCTATGTCCAACAGTACTTTTAATGGTTGATATGTTGATGATGAATGCAAATTAAAATCCCCAAGGTAGAAAACACAATACCTCTGATCTGGCACGTGCTCCGTTTACAACTGACATTTGACAATTTTCTTCAACTAATATTCATTCCACTTTGAAAGTTTTGTCTAAGAGTCTTGATTTACCCAATTAACGTTCGATCTTCGCTAGAAACTGGGGCCGTTACTCGGCGAAGTTTTCTTGTTCAATGGTCGGCCGTGATTCCTTACTTGTTAGAGGTCTTACAGACTTTCATAACAACAAACAAACAGTTGCCGACTTGGTGTTTAATCATTTGGAATACAGCAGGTGTTCTAGACTCTTATATAGTTTCAATTCTTTCTGGAGATAAAGAGTATGGAATAGGCTACTGGACTCATATCAAATGTGGCAAAATAAATTTCTGCTGTATTTCATTCAAGATGATTTTATAGGCAATCAAATGTGAGTTTGAGAGATAGAATAAAGAATAGTGTGATAAGAGGTCGATGTGGTGTAAAAGATGATGTGACAACAATAGAGAAAAGAATGTTGAGATGGTTTGGACATGTAGAAAGGACGGATGTAAGTAAAATGACTGCACAAATATAAAAAAAAGGAAGTGATTGGAAAAGTTGGTATAGGACGACCTAGGCGAACAGTTAGAAGAGGAATTAAATTGGCCAGGTCAAAAGTCCTAATAATAAACGAGCGTGTATGAAAGTACTGATGAGACTGAGGGAAGCGAGAGAGGTATGCCCAGATCGTAACAAGTCTATAGTCTCCGTCTACCGCGATGGGATACAGGCGTATCGTAATTATATCGCATTAAGTTAAATAAAATCCAACATAATGAAAAATAAACTAGTGACGTAAATTTATGACGGATTAATAAAAAAAATCGGTTTTCCCAACGGTGAATTTGTTTAATGTCAAATAATTGTTTGCCAAGCGTAACATGTGACAGCACAGATAATCTATAGACTAATATGGCTGACAGCGTTTTCACCTGTTTATGAAGAGCCGTGAGCTTGTGGAGACGAGATGTGAGGCGAGAGGTGGAGGAAAAATAGTGCCTCCCTCTTTACCAGGTGTCGTAAGAGGCAATTAAGGTACCAGAACCGACACATGACGGTATATCCATCCGAAACAATGTAGTTGATATGTACAAGGCGGGGATAGGCAGCAGCATTCCTGTCGCGAAAGCTACGCTTTGCGATACGCTTGCACAGCGTGGCAATATAGCATTATAGCCAAATTCTCTCTTGCTACCAAGTTCTCAAGTCCACTTCTGGACATAAGTCTTCCCGGCTTATGTCCAAAAGTAGACTTCCAATGACTGGCATGATTATGAAAAGTAAAACTATAATTTCGTAATGGTGTAGGTTCAAAAAATATGTGGGAATATTTACCACATAACCCAATTAATTTTTCTGGATTATATATAAATCAGTATTATATAATAAAAAAATATCCCTACTTCCCTTGGTAACGGCTAGACGCGTGAACAGTGAGACCACTAATCCTCTTTTGTTACATTCGTTATTATCCGAAAAAAGTTCTTATAAAAGGCTATTGAAATTAAAAAAGATCTCAATTTTAACAGTGAAGATGGTTGGAAAATACTACCTGCCTGGGATCCTGTCATCAAAAACCAAGACCAACCTACTGGTATAGTAGATACTGCCAGATTACAAATTACTGTCAGCACCTACTACATGGATAGGAACGCACACGTACAAAATTAAAAACCAAATATAAATAAAAAATGTGATGGTAATAATTGTAATTTTCAAATCCTGACATAACATCTATTGTCAATCTTAAGCTACACTGTTTCGGATGGTTATACCGCCTCAGTCGCCTCTTACGACACCTGGTTCAGGGAAGGTACTATTCTACTCTGCCGGTACCCCACGGCAGAGTAGAATAGTATAATATATATACACATAGAATATTATTGAGGATTCCCTTTGAAAATAAACCACAAATTGCTTCTCTGAACATACAAAGAAGTGATATTTAAAGTACTTTTATATCCTTTATTTAAAGATTTAAATATGTCAAAATACACAAATGAACGTAAACGTCAGTTCATCATTGAATTACGTGATGCTCTCCGATGGACGCCGTTTCGACTTAAAAATCATCTTTTTAAAGTTTGAAATAATTAACTAAATGACATTAAATTACATACATTTCATCGTAGACATGAAGGTATATTGTTAATGTACACGCTGTATGTACAACATGTCGTCGAGTTGCGACTGGCGTGTCGCCAGACATGCGCATAGTAAATTTTATATGATCCTGCGTTGGTGATCATGATTCTGTTTGAAGCGGTGATGAATACGTTGTGCGTATGTCCCCGATTCTCCGGTCTTGGTGACGCTTTGTGTTGATATAGTTGTTATCTTGGCGGGCCTAATGGCACCGAGTGTAGTGATCTTGTGGCTCGTAGGTTCAACCCCCATCCAGAAACAAAAATTGATATCATAATTATTTATGTTTGTTTTGTGTCTGTGTTCAATATGTATTTAAGTTTTATATTTTAGATTCTTCTGTTATATGTAACACAAGTGCTTTAAGCGACTTATCTCGGAGTCAGGTAATGTTTGAGATGTGGTGTGATTTGTTGTTATTAGAAATAACCATTACAGAGGTACCAACAGAGTACAAAGTACCTCCCTCGGAACCAGGAGTCGTCAGAGGCGACTAAGATACCAGAACTGGCAGGTGGCGGTATACCCACCCCAAACAGTGTAGCTCAAATGTGCAGGGGATGGGCAGTAGCATTCTCGTCGCGAAAGCTGCGCTCGGCGATTGCCGACACGCTTGCTCAGCGTGGTAATTATCGGCAATATTCTCCCTTTCTTGGCGAGGTCTATGTCCAGCAGTGGACTTCCAATGGCTGTAATGATGATGATGAATGTAACACAAGTGCCTTAAGCGACTTATCTCAATGTCAAGTCAATGTATGAGTTGTTATGTGAATTATTATTATCCAAATTAACCACTGCACCATGAGTTCCTCAAAAATAACACATGGACACTAAGAGATACCGTCGTGTCACATGGAAGACATGAATAAATTTGAACTGGTCGTAAATCTGTTTATTGTTGCGCGACCCGTTCATAATCTTTTCGAAGTATCGATCCGGTTCGGTTTGTTTTCGTCCGTAAACTTAGCCAATTTTAGGGGATTTAATTTTAATCGTTTTGATGTAACTTTTATAATACCGTTAAAAGGTGTCCATAGGCTTGTTGAGTCTAGCATCATATTGGGCAGCGTTCGGAAAGCTTTCATAGATCTCGTCCAACATAACTCAGTGTCTGTTTCCTCTGGTAACGCTGGAATGGACGTCAGAATCAAGCATTAGGCTCGTCAAAAAAACCCTCATTCACAAGATACTTTTAGCGTCTTCCTACTGCGTGGACAGGAACGCGAGCGTCCAAAATTAAAAATCCAAAATAAATAAAAAATTCTGAAGGTTTTTTGTATTTTTCTAATCCTGACACAACACCTATATCAGTCTTGAGAACGGTTGCCGTAAGTTAACCGAAACGTCTAACCAAAACACCCTGCGTGGTAGCAATGCATTGGATATACTGCCATCAGTCGGTTCCGTTGCCTCAGACACCTCTAACGACAACTGGTACAGGGGAAAATACTAATCTACTCTGCCGGTGCCAGGCGGAATGGCCTCTTATTATTGGCCTTATAAACTCAAAATAACCTAACGAGCCATTGAGGGAAAGAAGTAACGAGAAGATTCGTATAATGAACCAGTTACCGACATAGCCTGTGCGGATTGGCAAGTTAAAGAAGCAATGGGTAGGGCACATGGGACTAACCGACGGCCAGTGGGGCCGAAGGGTCTGGAATGGATAACACGCACCAGCAAGCGCATCGTTGGTCGTCCACCAAGGAAGTGGACAGACTTTCTGACCATCCGCATTATCGCGCTGGATGCAGACTACAATCAACCGGTTATTGGAAACCAGCTGTGCCCGCTACATTGGGTAACAAATTTTTACTCAACGAAAGCTCTCTAATCGTATGTTTTCCGCCCATTTTTGCCACATTTTTGATTGATACTCCACTCCCATTAGTCGTAGCGTGATGTTATATAGCTTAAGATACTTCTCATTATATCAGCTATCTAGTAGTTAAAGTTCCATTCAAATCGGTCTGGTTTTTTTTAGAGGTTACCTCAAACAGACAAAAATTATAAATTACATAGTTTGTTATATTTAACGTGTATACATCCATGTGCATTTAGTAAAAAATATTTTAATATTACAAACAGACACTCCAATTTTATTCATATGTATTGATCACTAGTGGAAGACCTGTCCAGCAGAGGGCGATGGCTAATAGCATGGGGATGAAGGTATTCTATATATTCAAAACTTCGCTTAAAATTTTCCTCTGGAAATGGGCTATTAGACACCAAAAATAACTTTCTACACACAGCTGCTAATTCACGAGTTAATCGAGTTAAAACAAACAGTCGGACTTCATTATTACATAAAATCAACAATTGAATGAATCAAGGTAAAGTAAAGAAAAATTTAAATAACAATCCGAACGAATTCTCTACACAAATATACACCAGAAAAGCCATTGAGACAGACGTAAGTTATTAGTAGATAAAATACAGGCCGATTGTAAGGCGGTCTAAATATAGAAGACCGTGTAAAGGTTAAGAGTTCTTCGCATTCTTCGAGTCGGCAACAGATGAATAAATCTCCACACGGAAGTACACACAAGCCATGGGTATGCTAGGAATCCCTTTTTGATTTAACTATTGATAGTTAAAGAAAGTTACTCTCCATTTAAGTAACATAAAACTTTATTTAGAAATTTTCTTGTGGTTCATGTAAACCAACCAACCGTGTGGTACCGGCAGTGTAGAATAGTACCTTCAGCGTACCAGGTGTCGTAAGAGGCGACTGAGGTACAAGAACCGACAGATGGCGGTACAACCATCCGTAACAGGATAACTCAAATGTACAAGGGGATGAGCAGAAGTATCTCCGTTGCACTCTGAAATTGCCAAAACGCTACAAAATTCCCACTTTCTCAGGGAGGCCTATGTCTAGCAGTGGACTTCTAATGGCTGTTATAACGGTGTTTTATAACTAAATGGTATGTGTATATATCATTGTATACAAGCGGTGGTAAACCTAAAAAAAGAGAATAAAAATAAAAATATATCTTGTAATTGAGTACTGTGTTTATAATAATAATATTTAATTGCTTTAAAAGGCCGTTTATTCAAATGTTTTACATACATTAACCATTCTCAAGAATAACCGCTAAATTGCCGCAAGGTAAGGAAATCGTCGGAAAACATGAAAATAGTGAAAGAACTGCGTTTAAAAGCCGTTAAAAAAGCAGTTTAATTTTGAATAGCGAACGCGTGAATGTTAGATAATATTCTACTATTTTTGTAACTATTACAAAATGTCAGCCTGACAACATACAATGCATAATTACCGCAGACATTTATTCCAGCTATTATTCTAACAAGGATGGTTGTGATGCAGTTTTAAGACTTCAAACTATGGTCTACAGTTTAGCACTAGATCATCTGCAGACAATAGGACATAAATTCAATGTGCTAACCGCTCTGTGCCACTTTAACCGACATTATAACCTAGGTTTCAATACAATTGAATTCAGTGAATACTCAATACTCTAGCTTGGAATTTTGAAAACTGCCGTTTTGTATCTTTATATGTTATGTTGCCTACACAAGAATTAGACCTCATACAAAGGTAAACTAGGACTAAGAATCGAAATACGCTTCTCCTTAAAATCAAACAATAATCGAGTAAACCTGTATTGAAGAGAGCCTTACGCATTCTCTTAAGTTCTTATGTCCCCGCTTAAATTGTCCTCTGTTCTCTTTTCTCACTCCACAATATCAGGTACATCCACATAATGTCTATGTTGTATTTTGTTTTTGTCTATATATTTATATCTATTAGTACATTATTTGTTTATTATCTTTCTGTTATTATTTTATACCGCGTTTGCCCATTTTTACTTTGCCCAATGGTTGACTGGTAGGTAATTCTACTCGGCATTAAGTCCGCCGTTTGCCATGAGGTACCGGCAGAGTAGAATAGTACCTCACACTGTACCAGGTGTCGCAAGTGGCGACTAAGATACCAGAATCGACAGGTGGCGGTACATCCATCCGGAAATGTGCAGCTCAAATGCACAGGACGGGGGTGGGCTGCACTCTGAGGTTGCCAACACGCTTGCCCAGCGTGGCAATTATGGGCAGAATTCCTACTTTCTTGAAGAGGCCTATGTCCAGCAGTGGACTTTTAATGGCTGGTATGATGATGATTAAGCCCGTCATACGTACATCGATTTATATATGTGCAAAAAAATTAAATAAATAAGGCCGTCATTGGTGCCTCACTCACACCTATTCCTACCGCCAAATAGCAGTACCGTGTTCCGGTATGACCGGTGAGGGAGGCAGTGCAATTACCGAGTACTGTGACAATATATTCAAACCACAGACTTGACAACGCGCTAGTGATATCCTTGTGATATTGTGAGCGTCTATAGACTGCAGTGTCGCGTACTATCACGCGGACTGTATGCATGTTTGTCAACCTAGTGTAATAAAACATATATGTAATTGTAGTATCCAATCAAAAACATAAATATGAAATGCGAACCAAGTATAATATTATGATAAATGCCTTGGTTGTAGACTTCAACGACAAGAAAGAAAGTCCTGAAATTTATTTATAAGTAACAGTATAACATATCATATCTTATAACATAAGATAATGTATTATAGCCTAAGGTCTGTCTTGGCTAGTTTTTATAAACCTAACAACGAATTATTATGTTCGGTCGCTAGTTTCTACCAACAATCCAAATTTTCGGAATTATAACTCGACCGTGTCTAAATATTACCAGAGTAGGACGGTACTTCCTACTGGTATGTAAAGATGCTACTGCGGTACTAAAGGATAGCGGTGCATCTATCTTAAACAGCAGCGGTCCAATACAAAAGAACTGGAATGAGCATCAGTATATACACGCTCGTATCATCACAAGGATATCACCAACGCATCGCTAGGCCTTGTAACCAATTCTATTATGGCTATAACTGATTAATGTTTATTACTCTTTCACGTCGGTACAACTGAACAGATTTAGATGATATTTGGTACATAGACTATTGATAGTCTTGGTATCAAAAGGTAGCAGATATGTCACCTTTTATTATCATTTGTTGCCCTAGAAAAGAACTGTCTTTTTTTGGTGTCTGGGAGCGACATAAAATTCACACTGAGATAAAAAGCGAGGTGCTAGCAATACGAACTATTAGGCAAATAGGTAGCTAAGTAAATGTAAGTAAATGTAGATAACCCTTGTATAGGGCCTGCCGCCTGGCTCAAGAATCATCGCTGAAAGTATATACGGAAATCAGGCAACAGAGATCACAAATATCACACTTAGATGCATGATTTAACATCCCGACAGAAAAAACACAAACATAATATAAATTTGGCCTGGGTGGAGATCGCAACCACGACCATTGGCGCACAAGAAAGCAATACCATCATCTGCGCTATCGCGCCCATTTAGTACCTATATTTCTACTGCTCCAAAGGTTTAAAGGTACAAATAAAGGGTTAGATTTTGTTTGGCATTATATCGTCGTTTAAGTTCTAACACAGCGTAAGTCAAAATGTAGACACTTTGCACAATTGGGAAAAACATTGATCACGTTTCATAAAATCATTTTAAAACTAATTGCTTGTGCATTTAGTTGGTGCAAAATAGATTTCGTTTAAACAATACACGGTATAAAACGTTTACTGAAGCGTTAGAAATGTAATATCGTGTTATCATTGGGCTTAATTATTAAATTGCCAACATTGACATACGCGGTGTTAGAACTTATGCGACAATATACATATTATTGCCCCAATAGTAATGGCGTCGACAAGGTATACGGTATGGCGTTCTCTTCTTCAAAAATTGCCTACTCGACAACGCCGGGATATTCGTTTGAACTACCATATTTTCAATTCTTGCACACCTAGTTATCTCAAAACTAGATTTTAATGTATTTCCTCATCCCATGATCGTAACCTCCGCTCTTCTGCGGATTCTCTTTTACTTCTTATTCCTCATCACGGATCGTGCCTCATGACCCATTCTTATACAGTGACTGATATACGACTCTAGAATGAGTTTCCTCTTAAAATCAAACAATCATCGAGTTAATCTGTATTCAAGTGAGCCTTACGCATTCGCTTTTGTTCATATGTCTCCACTTAAATTGTCCCCCTCTTTTCTTACTCACCCATATCAACTACATTCACATTATGATAGTATTGCATATTAGTTCTGTATATATTTATATGTATTAGTACTTTATTTACGGATTTGTTCTTTTTTGTTTGCACCGCCTTGGTCTCTTTTCTGCTTGGCCCGATGGTTGAATGGTAGATAATTCCACTTCACATTAAGTTCGCTATATGTACATCAATTTATATATGTGCAAACGTGTTACACGGCCCGCGTGTTGCAAGCGTAACCGGAGTCTACACGCTCGTATTATCATAAGAATGCTTATAGCACGTTACTTGGTTAGTAACCTGAAGATATTAGCAATAAGATAAAAAAAAATGTCATCCCAATACAACTCCGAAGTTACTTGATCCGACTTGATATTTTCAGCTTCGAAAAGAAAAATCTGCTTCCCCTTTTGAATTGTAGTAAAAAAAGAACATAATTGGTTGTTCTTTTTTTTAAATTAAGTCTCTAATAAGATATTTTCTTGTAGTATAAATTCAATCACAATGTTGTGTATACCTATAAGATATATATGCGAGTATAATAACTTGTAACATATAAAACGACCATGTTTTTATAATATTACTGTTGATTTATTATATATTAAATAAATGTTATTTATTTCCCAGTAACATCGCTACCTTCACTTGTCCAACCAGCACGCCTTTTTTTGGCGGCAAAAATAGAAGTGAGGTATGTATAGACCAACTTTAAAAGAAGTTTACTTTTAGTAAATAAGCAACGATCTGAGATGTTAGGACTTACTTAGACCGGCATTTCTATCATTCCTGATGAATGTATAATAAACATCATTACTGTACCTAAGCGAGAGTACCAATGCTCCTTTCTCTTACGCTCGAATGAATAGGAACATATGTTTTGAAATACGGTCATAGAGGCGCTCTTTCAGTATGATAATGTGACGGTATGAAGGGCTGGAAATATGCTTAATGGACAGAACTTATTACCCAACAAAATTAAAAACAGAAAAAATAAAAAAATAAGGTAGTAGGAATGCAGGAGAACATATTTACTTACTTAAATACGAAACGTACTTTTTTTAAAGACTTGATTAACAGTAGGAATGATTTTTATAACTTCATTACATGTGTACTCGCTTTTTTACCTATTTTTATTTTCTCTGTATCTACAGTATAAGACGATGTTCCTGGCAAAATTTCATAGTTCTAAGTCAGTAAGTAACAGCTTCGAGAGTATCGAAACATGGGTTATTTTCGGGTTTATTTAGAATATTGCTTTTTAAAGCTTGAAAAGGTTTTAGTACTATATGGTTTTAATTCCAGCTCGATATGTCTACACCTGCTCGAGATAAAGAGTCCTGACAGACAGACAGACGGACAAGTAAGGAATCTTAAAACGTTACCGTAAATGAAACTTATTTTTAATCTCGCGGTTCGTTTTAAACGTTTCAAGCGTAAGATAATAACAGTCTCATTAGCCCGTCCAACATTAAAAAAGTCCTATCGTTTTTCGCAATAACACTAGAGCTATCTTCCTTTCGACTGAACTTAAAACCTATTACACAGATTCACAAGTCTCAGTCATCACAGAACAACATGGCGATGATGTTAAAACACGTAATCACTGCAGATAGGTTCATAAATCAAGCCACAAAAAGCCTAGTCATTGAGACCACGAACATTGTCTGCGCGAGATAATGAGAATGAACGGGCGTTATAAAATTATAAATTGAACATTAATTGCGTAATATATTTTGATGAGAAATTAAAGACAATATCATGACCCTTGACAAAATAAAATACAGCAACTATAATCTTTTGTAAGAGTTAACCAGCAACTTTAAAGTTAAGGTCACAAATAAAAAAAATCTTCATCTATGGCGAACTTCGCGCCAACTACTACGTCAATGTGTTAAAAAATGATACGGCGCCATATTTGTTAAAAGGGTGACATTGAAATACCGATTCGCTAATATCTTATCTAAAATTACATACATATATACTAGATAATACTAGCCTAGAATAAAACTAACTTGAATGAGGATAAAAAAATCGGAAAAACAACGGGACTTTTAAACAATGGTTTTTCTTGTTGGATCATAGAGGAAAACTATACTAAATAAAAAAGTCAGCAGTACAATGCATATATTTCACCATTTGACTTAATGATTTTTATTATTATGTAAGTTTTGTTAAGAATGTTTGCCTTCAAAGAGTGTATTCCACACTTTTCTAGAAAGTATATAATAATTTTACTTAACATGCAGGAAAGTAAGTTACTTATTTTGTATCAATAATAAACAGAATAGTCAGAGGTATAACAGATTGTGATATGAGAACTAGTGAATTGACTTATCATTTCTCTCTTATCTAACAAAATAATTCACTGATAAACTGATATGTGATGCAATGTCACACTTAAAATTATTATTACTACTAACATTAATCATAAATTGATATTATGTAAATAAACAGTGCATTATAGCTCATTAGAAACAGATGATTGACACATAATTGTAATATTCTTATCATGAAAATAAGGTATTTATATTTTAAAATAAACTAGAAACAAGTAAAATTATAAAAAAAATATATAAGTATTAAAATAATTCTATTTCAATTCTAATAAACACAAAAAAAGTAAACAAATAGATAAAATGCATAAAATGGTACAAGGCTGAAACAAAGTTGCAAATTTATTGCACTGTGGTTCCGCTGCTTGCACAAATCCACTTCATTCCCTTGACCTAGTCGCTTATTACTCTTTGTTTGAGAACTAAATATTCGTTACAACTAATATTAATAATTTTCATAATAATCTTTACAAGTTTTATACTGATTTTGAATAATTAGATTCCCATTGGCAATTGATACTTAAAGAATTATTTTTTTAATTCTCATTATTACAATTACAACAATTTTTATCTCAGCAATAGTAAACAAAACAGTTTATAAAACAATCTACCATTTTTTGTATTAATATCATCAAATTTAGCAAAGAGGCAAGTAATATTTCCTTAAATTGTGTACAATATATTAATATAGACGGCCTATATGTTTGGTTCCGCTTAATGTAATCAACACAAGGCCACATTGTTATCAGGTGTTAGTGTTGCTATATGTACTTTGCTGTGTCATTTTCTTGAGTATACATAGTTTTTTTGTAATGAGTACTTATATAGAAATTCATTGATAATAATTAAAGAATTATTTGGTTATATAAATAAGAGGCAAAATTATCTGTCATATAATTTTAGTTTGTATTTGTGTTTGATTTATTGTTGTACTTCATAATTTTCAATGCACAATAGACTTCTATTCTTACTTGGTCAGTCTGGAAAACAGGATGAATGGATTAAGGATCACAGGATGGCAGAGTTTATAGACCAGATATATAGGATGCTATAACTAACTTTAATACAGGATTGATAACTTTTTGGGCACATAAAATTTATAAAATTTTAGATGTGGAAATATTTAAATTAAAAATAAAAAATAATTACTGATTTTTATATATAGGCTCTTATCAATATGTCAATTTTGTAATAAATTAAGTCCTAGTCTAAAAATTACCTAACATGAATCTTGTTCATTTTATTCAATATAATACTAATTGGAAAAAAAATAGTACCAAATGTCACTGACCTGAGGTAAGTTGGCTGCAATTTGCCTCTGCAAGGAGTCCCGTTCCTTTTCGACCTCTTTCAGGCGCAGCTCCGAGTCACCGAGACGCTCCTGCGTCTCCCTCAGGCTCTCTACCAATTTGTCTCGCTCGTCCAGCATAGACACCATGAGCTGTTCGAAGTTCGCATCTTCACCAGATAACTGCGAACTCCTCTGGCTGATACTGTCCTCAGATATCGTGGGCATCACGTCGCACATCATATTCCACATTTTAATTTACCATCAAACCAGAAGACTTATCGTATACGATACACCGAACAACACAATTTCGATCACCGTTTATTACATATGTTCCGGCACAAATGTTACCTAAATCTAACGCACGACACACAAAAACGTAGTTTCACATGGTCAAAACGTTCCAATAAGATTAAAGTCAAGAATACGGGAGACATTCTAGTTCGATATTAAGAAAGACACACCTAAAAGTTGTACTCCTACGATTCCATACTATCATGGCTCAAGCGGCATGTCTGCCATCTTGAATTGGAACGTCACTTTTAACATAGATTAAAAAATAATGTACATTTTATATCCACAGAATAGAAAATAACGGATGTCGTTACCACAATTTCGATATTTAGGATATTTTCTAATTATCACTTATTATCGAATTACATATCAAACATAATGTTCTTAGAAAGATTCAAGTACTAAAGTTACAACCGTATCAATTGTACATTATCATCAAATACTCACAAAAAAGTGCCTTGCATTTTATTTATTTATGTAGTTTTATTTTTCTTTATTTTTAATAATAAACTAGCTATGCCCGGCACTTCGTCTACGTGGAATAGTGACTTAATGCAGCATGTTTTGTTTCTAACGACAAACTTTTTATTGATTCTTCGCTTCTATTAGTATTAGTATGTGTACCGTAGATACATTCATTATGCATGTGTAGAAATGCAGTAGAAAGCGAAAAAGACACTCTAATTTTATTTATATGTATAGATATAGAAAACTACAAACATTTACTCAATCAATTGTGAGGTTATAATCAAACCGATTTTACCACCATCGAATTCGTAGACTGATCTATGTATATATATATATATCTAAATCATTAAGACTATGTTTTAAGAGACCGAATATTTTCAATTCTTAATCTTTCATTAGACAAACTTAGTAACCGTACTTGTTAAAAGAATTGTAATATTCGCATATAGGACAAAAGTTTCTGATTATAGAGATATAATATGACGTTCGCGATCAGCTATAAGCGGTAATTCCCTCTCAGTGACGGTTTTGGACTCACGAGATAGTATATGCTATTCGGAATCAACTGTGAGATGTAATTTCCTCTTAGTGTAGGTTTCGGACTCGCGAGATGAAGTATGCCGTTCGCGGTCAGCTGTGAGCCGCAATTTTAGTTGTAAAGCAGTTTCAATTTCTCGGGATAACACATGTTGTTCTTTGCCAATGGTAAGCCTTAGTTCTTGTTTAGAATAGTTTTGAGACGCACGTGATGTAACATTTCTCACTCTATCAGCTGCTAATCGCATCTCTCTCTCGGGAGTGCTTACATTGAAGAGAGTGCTCAAGTAGTTGAGGCACTAACTTTCATAGAGTTTAACCGTTATGCTCTTTCTTGAGAACGCCTATTTCTCATTCTTTTAGCTTCTCTTGAATTTCAAAATAATGATAATTTTTAGGTGACGTTTTTAGGTGACGTTGATGCAGACTAATGAAAATAAAGCTTAAACGTAAATAAAAATAATCGAATATAAATTTTTTTTTAACGTAAATTAGTCAAAACTTATAAGTAAGTTTTGCCACGAGTACCTAAAAATCTATAAGTACCTACAACTACTTCACCTTAAAAGAAATAAAATGTAAAATATTAATAATTTAAACGAAGATTTAAACACTACCAAAATAACTAATATCTATTGTATAAAATAAACACAAAAGGAATTTAGAAATAAATAATTAAAGACTAAAAGACGCGCTGGTAAGCACGGTTTGTTAATATCATTTAAGTATTGCTGTCAATGAGGTCGATCGCTCTGAACATCTATTCGCATCAACAGGCAAAATTTGTATGAAGCTCGCGCTTTTTTTTTCGGACGAACCTATTGCTGGACTTCTCAGACGTCAATTCCAGCGCCACTGAACAAGAGGGCGGGGCTACTCATTATTGAGGAGCCCGATGCCCGTTTTATCCTGCGTGCTCCGCAGCTCGCGAGATCTGAGTGGGATTGACGGCGCTCGTTCGAGACCGCCTCTAAAGACTCTAAAGACAGCTGTCCTTGAGGAGTGAAGTTATCACTCGTTGGGGCAGGGGCAGGGGCTCGGACTGCACGCGTTCGCCGGCGTGTAATGCTTTAGGGAAAGAGTGATTGTTGAGTGTCAATGATCGTGATGTGCCGGTGAGAGGGCGAGGTATGGTCGCGATTTTAGCGGTAATTTTGTCGGGCGGGTCTTCTAACACTTACTTCTTCTTTAGTCTGACTCGGTCTACAATGACGGACGTGGACGTTTTTCTTTATAATGTACGTCGCAGATTTAATAATGAACTGATCAGAGTGTCAAATTGCTCCGTTAAGGAAACGATGCGAACTAACGTTTCGGATGTAACCTCGCGCTCGGACGCCGCGCCTTTTCTATACCTTCGGCCGCGAGACGCGTCTAGCGCGGCGTCCGATTCTCGAACGTTCGCGACTGGCCGCATTGCACCGAACGTTCGCGGCCGGTCGCAAACGTTCAAGCATGTTTGTTTTACGTAGCTACTCGCTAGCCTCTAGGCGCAAAACAAGCCACCTGCTAGTACGTTCGCGACCTTATACAACAATAATCCTTATAGCATGATTTAGTATTCACGCGTGATGGCTTATTATTAGCGTAATTCCTGTGTTACACGTGTTATTGCGAGTCAACCATAAAGAATAGATATATGCTGTCGTGGCATATTTTTATTATGTCATTCTAAATAAACGTTTCCGTGATATATGATTTCTATGTAATTTTAACAAAACGCACGAGGGTAGCTTAAAAAATGGAGTAACTTCTCCCATTTTCACAACATTTCCCTTTCTGCTCCTATTAATTGTAGCGTGATGAAAAGTATATGTACTATAACCAGCCCAGTTTTATTTCTATAACGGTTATACAAACAGATAGACAGACAGACAGACAAAAATTTTACTGATTGCATTTTTGCCATCAGTATCGATCCCTAATCTGGACAGTTGTTTTGGAAATATATTTCATACGCAGAATTGACCTCTAGGTACTATATATTATAGGCATAGATTTAAATTACCAGACGACTCAACGGTTCATTAGTCACGTAACAGACCCGCCAGGTCTTCAAACTTCCTGCAAGTTAATATCGCAAGTCACAACCAAAAAGTGATATTGATAAAAAATCTTTTTATAATAAGTGGTTGGCGTTAATGAAAACCTTGTATGTAGACACTTACTTTATTCTTTGAGATCATATTTTTGTTCTATATTAATACATTTTAATAACCTAAACTATTATTAACAACTAGTAAAATACAATTTTTATAACTTTTACTTCGTCAATTAGGATATTCAACAGGCACAATTACCTTAATTCCATTAACACGACTAGTAAATTAAACGGTAGATATTAGTTATGTTACAAATAATTTTCAGTTTTATCTAAAGTTTTATGAAATCCACTATAATTATAATAGATTTAATGCATTAAAATATAAATATGTGAACACAAATAAACAAGATATAAAGAATCAAGCTATTTAATTATATCAAAATTTTACTGAAGATTCTAAACTTAAATGCATCTTATATTATAGATTAATGTGGAATGCGGAATTTTGTCTGATTGGTATAGGTTGATTTCGTAGTTAGTTTGTCAAGCTCTGTATTTTTCTGTTTTTAGGATTATTATTACATACACATTAAAATGGTAACATTAAGGTTAATGTCAATGTCAAATGTCTTGTTCATTAATTCATCGTGATGAATGAGGGGTATATTAGAGATTTTTTTTTATAAAAAAAGGACTTTTCTGTTAGTTGACTTTTCTTACTGAATAATTATAAATGTATCTATGAAATAAAGTACTGTACTTTGAATGCAATTATTTGTAATTTCCGTTAGTAGCAAACAATTAAAATGCCGAAGAAAAAAGGATGTAAATCATCAATCAATAAAGACAAAATTGTAAATCAAGGTAATGAACTAACTATAATATTAATAGGCTGGGAATGTTTCCTTTTATACGTCTTTTTTTTCAAATTATTTCATACTTGCAGATTTCACTATAAATGACTGCGCTAACGCACCAAAACCAGTTGGTAAGCTCAAAAAATCAACAGTGCCCGAGGGTTCCCTGGCAGATTCCTGGGATCAGCTTCAGGGCGATGATTTTGACATCATCCAACATGTCAACCAAGATGGTACAAGAGAATTTGTGAACCAGAAAAAAAACCATTCCAAATATGAAAATAACAATGATGACCAAACTAGCACTGTTTATCCGGAGATTGTCTGGTATTTGGTGTCTCAGTTTGTAAAACCGGAAGATGTTGGTCGATTCGCTGGTATTAATAGGGCAACATATGCAATAACAAAACGTGAGTCATTTTGGCTATTGCTATACAAAAAACATTGTGAGAGTAGTCCTAAATTGCCATTGAGGTTGCGATTAGAGATTAGTTATAAAGTGTATGGCCTACGACAGAGGGTTATAAGGGCATTGCATCATACTTACGAAGTGTTTGTAAATAAAGTGTTGCAGCAGGCAGCACATGACAGAAAGCCGCATGACCTCGTAAAACAGCTCTGTGTCAATGTCTGGTTTTCTAAAGATTTGCGACATTGGTCTACTTACTTTAAGTTCAAAAAGTTGAACCCCTTTCAAAGGGTTGACACAAACAGAATAGGTTTCATTGAGGAATTGGGGAGAGTTGATGCTAATCCTGAAGAGGATTCTCAGGTGTTGCAGGTATTATTTTATGTATTTTTATTTATGTTTTTATATATTATTGTAATATTGTCAATTATATTTGTATTGTATATGTATAAAAGTCTATACTTAAATAAATATACAATACAAACATAATTGACAATATTACAATTACATAATGCCTATTGAAAATATATTATGTTACTATGGTTTTTGATATTGGTTATATCCAAGTCATAAAATAAAATACAGTTTAATCAGTTATAAAATCACCAAATTAAGAGTGTACCATGGTATATCGCAAATAATTAAATATACGAACATCTGCTTATAAGTGCTGTTAAGACGGAGGTCAGATCTTATATCTGAAAATAATAAAAGAGACTGAGAAACCACCTAAACTAGCTGGCCTAGCAATTAACACACCAAATGTAATCCAAATGTCTGGGAAAAGCCACATACTGGAACTTCTGGATTATCTGTAAAGTCAGTTTCCCAAATAGATGATTTATTTGCTGAAAGACACACTGCAGCTGTCAGCCTCTACTTTTAGTTCCAGGCCTGATCACAAACTAAGTAATTATAGTATAAAAAAAGTTAGATGTGTTTTCAATAAAGTGAAATGATTGTCATTGCTTTTGTTAGATATTTATACATATATTAAAATACATGTATTAAATGTATATATTAAAATTTATGTATTAAAATATTTGTGTTTGTTCTGTTTCTGGGTATTAAATATATACTTTTAAGTAGTGTATTTGTGATTACTCTGTTATCTAGCGTAACACAAGTGCCTACCTAGAAAGATAAACTTATTTTTTTGTACAGAAAAACAGGTGCCTTAGAGGTGCAAAATTTTAAGTACTAATTTATTTACATATTAAAATAAAAATACTTTTAATTTGTGTGTGAATTAAATGTTACATTATAATTAAATAAAAAAACACAAATTAGTATTATTATTTGTTTATTTTAAGGAATCATGTTAAAATTTATAAAATGTAACAAAATCTAAAAATTTTTATATTCTACTAACATTTTTTAAGTTTTTGTATAAACGGCTAATATTTATAACATTTTGTCTTGCTAACTAATAAGTTATAATATAATCAGAATAATATAATCACAAAAAAACTGAAAATATCACAATTTATGAATATTTGATGCAAACATCTTTTTTATGTTCTCAACATATGGTGTTTTTACATTTCGTACAAGTCATCTTAGACACTCTTTTTTGTTGTACAAATGCTACAATAACTCAGCACTTTATTTGAAGGTTCTTCATCAGCTTCTTGAGGAAGTTTTAAAGTAGCCCGTGGTACTTGTGGTAGGATCTTCTCTATATTTTCTCTCAAACTTCTTTGCAAAGTACAAGTAGGCACATTACTTTCTCGGAAATAATTAATTTTGCATTGAGCTATTACATACCAAACCTTTCTAATTGGAATAAATGGATCTTGCTGGTGACGATCAGGACGTAAAGTTTTATCGACCATTCTGAGACACCAGACAATAAAGTCACACCTACCTTTACTCATTACTGCCACATATCTTGAGACAGTAAATGAACTGTCGAACAGCTCAACTGTTGATAAATGATATCTTTCATCGCAGCACTCAGAGTAAGCAGTCATATGAAAGATTCGATTTAATGGCATTTGTGTCTGCAAATGTCAAACTAGTCATAGTATCACAACGTTTTTTCGACATCCGTTATTTTTAATCCGTATTTTCTTCCGTAATAAATAATTGTAAGCATCCAAGTGGTCAAAAACGTTTCTGCACATACGACTAGGACCTCTATTGGAGCAAACTTTCTTGATCGCAGCTGTTCTGCCACTACTATGCCCTTTAGAAGTAGCCCAAACATGCCTGTTCTTACCTCTGATCACTTTTTGCGGTGGGATTTCTATACGGTGGTCATGTCTTTGATTTTCAGAAGTTGTTGAGGTATCATTCAGGCTTTCTTTGATAACTTCGTCTATGTATTCCTCTTCAAAATCACTCTGAACGTTATTTTGAATTATATCGTTCTCCGTCTCGCTGTTACTGCCATCTTCGGTGTCTTCCTCTTCATGGATCAAACAAGAAGCAATTTCGCTATATTCTAACTGTTTTCTGTGCGCCATGAACTGTAAACGTTTCTAAAACCCATTTAAATTAATTTAGTAATAATAAAATTTCTTTATATTTACCATAAATACGTAATAATAGGTAAAAAATTAAAAAAAACTCAATCACTAATCACTAATAAATGTGCGAAAGTTACACAGAAGATAAACTTGCGCCTCTCGAGCGCAACGCAATGTAATAGCGGCGAAACTAAAGTTCTTACTGGACTGCAGCGGTCGTCCCTCGGGTGTGTAGACTGACGACTGAGTTGGGTCGAAAACACAAGCTCGAAAACTCGCGCGGGGTAAAAAAATACAGCGATATATATGTTTCGCGGGCGCCTATGAGGCGCAGTTTATCTTTCTATGGTTAAGCGAATTACCACCAAGTCAGGTCAATGTATGAGATGTTGTGGGAATTTATTCTTCATGAACTTCTGCATGGAACAGCATGGATCCTTCTTAATTATATTTCTTAATGAAATAATATCATTTTTTAACCTCCATTCCAGATTACCTGCCAAAACTTTTATGAGGTTCCTCCTCTTATGGGGATGACCTTGTCTTCAGTAAGTGTGGTGCTATCCCAGGGTTTCAGGCACCACAGACTACAAATGGGTTTCAACAAAGGCTACCATAATGTCTCCAAAAACATCCTCCCGGAATATACTGTGGTCCTGGACACTGTACTTAACATGAGAGTGTTTGATTGGTGGGACCCTAATTATCCGCATTTTGACAACCAGCTACCATTAAGCATGAGGGATGAGGAGGCATTGCCTGTGCTGATGGAAGACTTCTTTACGATGCAAGAAGGTGATTTGTAACACATGGATTAATAAGTCCCGAGACTAACAATGAAAACAAAATTTTTTATTTTTGGAAATTATCCCTGGAGCATTTTTTTTAAGATCAGTCGAGTATTGGGGGTGGGGAAGCAGATCCATTACCAATTCGTTCAATTTTGCCATTGTTTTCATCGGCTCGTGGTAGGGTGTCTTAGTGAAAAAGGATTTTTTTCTCTGCGCGTGCGGTCGTTTTTTTGCGATTTCCTTCTTCAAACGCACCAGTAAGTCAATATAATAATCACTGTTGATGGATTTAGATTTTCGAGGTAGGTAGTAGGTAGTAGAAAATCACGCCATGCGACGCCATCACTTTGCCAGCTGACTGCTGCATTTTCGGACGCTTCGGACGGCTTTCGCCAGCTGTGTGCCACTCAGATGACTGCCGCTTCGACTCTGGAGTGTAGTGATGTATCTATGTATCGTCCATGGCCACGTAACGACGCAAGAAATCTTTTTTGTTGCGAGTAAATAGCGATAAACAGCGATTTTCTGAATCATCGACTCGTTGCTGTTTTTGTTCCATCGAAAGCAATCGCGGCACCCACTTGGAAAAAACCTTTTTCGTGCTCAATTTTTAATAAAGGATAGTAAAGTAAATGGAAATGTTCCATATGATATCTGTGTCATCTCAGCAATCTCACGGAGCTTATCTTTACGATCTTTCATTATAATTTTTGTCACTTCAATCACAATTTCCGGTGTAACGGCTTCCACAGGTCTACCCAAACGTTCCGCGTTAATGCGTCGGTACGACCACGTTTAAACTCGGCAAACCACCGACAAATCGTTGCTTTTGATGGACAAGAGTCCGGGTAACATTTTCATTGTTTCGTTTGGACGGTGTTTTTTATCCATTAAAAACAATGTTTTATCAGAACACGAAACTCGGTTTTTTTTCATTTTTTAACAAACTACAAAACGACTTTACTCTAACCTCGATAACTCAGCTGTTTCTGGTCCGATCGACTTAACATTTTGACACGTTTCAAGGAAAGGTTAGTACTCTAGAAAGACGTGGTTACTGGCTTACTACGCCATCTCTGGGTTAGTCTCGGGACTTATTGATCCATGAGCTAGGTGAAGCATTATGTGATATAAATAAAAAAATTTTACGGTATCCAATTATTTTATTTGAAATGTATCATGTGGTTTTATTTGTTTGTTAAATTTAGGTATTTTTTTGAATTGCGCCAAAATTGTCTAACATATTTTCTTTATATATAAAATCTTCGTGACCCATTATTTGTCTAGGGTCAACTTCTAAACTACGGAAAATCTTGAGAATTTATAGTCGCAAAAAAGTAAGTCTTATCAGTACAAAAATAACAAAATAAAAACTACGTGCCTAAGATCTGGATAGGACAACGATATTCTATATTTTTTTGGATATTTGGCAGTATTTTACATGCGTACCTACACTAAATTCGCTCGTGGCTAACTTGGAGAAATATTATTTGAGATAGTATATTTTTATATTATTAAGCTCGCCAACCATGTGATCGATTCCCACCCAGGACAAATTATTATATGATGATTTCTTTTTCTATGTGTCTGGGATTTATATATAAGTACTATATTTGTACCAGAACCGACAGATGGCGGTATATTCATCCGAAACGGTGCAGCTCAAATGCACAGGGCGGTGAAGGGCAGCAGCATCCCCGTCGCGATAGACGCGCTCTGCGATTGCCAACATGCTTGCCCAGCACATAGAGGACTTTCAATATCTGGTATGATGACTATATACCAGCCATTAAATAGGGGTATATTGCCCATAATCGCAGAGCGCAGCTTTCGCGACAGGGAAGCTGCTGCCTATCCCCGCCCTGTAAATTTGAGCTGACTTTTTTGCATGGATATACCGCCATCAGTCGGTTTTGTTACCTTATATGATAAAATAATCTTCTTTAAAGCTTCGTTAACTTGAACCATCACGTGCTTTCCTGTATATATATGAAAAGGCAAGCCTTTATACAGACAAAACTACTATACTTATTTATTGATATACATTAAACATTGCTATAGGTAATAAAAATATGGTCTACATTCAAATAGATTGCTTTTGTAGCATATAATTAAAACTCCCAGATTGGTGTCTCTCTTAACAATTATCCTACCTCATAAACTGTAACATAATTAAAGTTAAACTTTCCACACAACCGCTCCCGCTCGCAGCCTACCGGATCGTATTCGTCTGTCCCAACGATTAATTTTAAAAAGTTATACCCGATTGTTTTTGGTTGACATTCTTCCATATTAGATATGCATAATAATAATAATATACTCTTTATTTTACACCAAGAAAAAAAATGGCATAGGAGGTTTAGGAGGCGGCCTTAATGTAACCTTTTTTTTTTAAATGTAAATCTAATTATTAATAGAATATATTCATATAAGTTTATTAATACCCTTCCATGTGAGAAACGTGCAAATTATTTAAAAAATATGGTCGTAAAATCCTTTTGTACCTACTGTTGGGCGTTGCAATTACATAACTTTTGTTTATTTACACCCGAATTGTATAATAATATTACCAATCGATAGAAAAAGCATTAATAAATCATTCCTGACTAGCCGTGCCCGCGACTTGTGGAATTGTTGACGTGGAATTGTTACTTTGGACAGTATATTTTTTTTTCTAACTACAAACTAACTAGCAGCGCATGCAACGAACGTAAATTTTACGCCCGTTTTTGTCACATTTTTGAATGATGCTCCACTCTTTTTAGTCGTAGCGTAAAGTAGTTTAACCTAAATTACTCCTTAATACATAAGCTATTTGCCAGTGAAAGTCCCGTCCAAATCAGTTTAGCTGTTTAAGTTCCAGATTAAGCGGAACAAATAGACTTGGTTTGTGTATCGTAAATACATTCACATGCATGTAGGTAGAAAGCGGTTACTTTAATGTTACAAACAGACCCTCCATTTTATTTATATGTATAGATATAATAACTAGCTGCGCCCTGAGTTTCACCTGCATAGTTCCCATTAGCGTGAGAATAATTAATAATAAGTTCAAGTATTTAATTGGCGGTTTATAATATGCGTTTTTATTATACCACATTTTATAGTAACTTGAAATCTCTTTGACTATTTATGTCACGTCACATGGGAAATGGGTTGAACTGAATCCTATGTCCATCTCCTTATTCTAATGTAGCTCCTCACCAATTATCAGGCAAATCGGTACAGCCGTTCTTCAGTTATAAATAGTGTAACTAACACGACTTTCTTTTATATACATAGATCAACTATTGTAGACATATGCACGCGAAATCAACATGGCAGCAGGAAACACTCACACGCATTTTTTTTATAAGCGTCATTTATCAAGGTGAACTGCTTCAGAGTCTGACCTTTGTTAAGAACAAGGATCAGGTATTTGCGAATTTACTGACTGTATGCATAAATTATAATGTAATTTGACTGGTTATTTAGAAACTACGTATATTCTACAATTCTGTGTATCAACTCGTATCTTGACAGGCCCGATGCCGTGTCTTGTTATGTAGATATTCTATTTGTAATTATTCAGTTGTCTAATTTGGGTAACACGAGTGAGTGCCTTAAGCGATGGTAGAACTATTAATGTTTGTTCCGTGGTGAAGCAACTAATACAAATGTAACAATTTTAGATACGTTATAATACTTTGGACTGTGTGAAAAAAGTATTTACTATTAATTTACATATCGTCCAAAATTGTCTATGAAATGTCAGATTTGTATACCTAATGTTACTCTGTGGCTTTGTGTGCGACTAAGTATTCAATTCGCACCCTGAACAAAGCTCATCTCACCATAGACTAACTAACTTGACTAACTTTATTATTGTTAAGCTTACAATAACCGATACTAAATCTATTTAATCTAAAAACGTAGCTACTGATAACTTCGGACATAAAAAAAACCCTAGGTTTTAGGAGCAAGAAGAGAAATATAATAAAAAAATACAAACATTTTACAAGCTGTATAATGGTTGAGAATAATACAAAAGTAAATCAGTCTGTCTTTCTGTCTATAAATACAACATTTAAAGTTTTGTACACATCATCATCAGAGTCCTACCCAAATCTTTCGAAACTGCAATCGATAATAATCTATAAAAGCGAGACATTTAGTTTAAAATTGACTGTAAATATTTGACAGATTTGGGTAGGTTGATTTGTTGCCCACCTTACTTGAAAGGGGTTATAATGGGGATAAAAGTTGGTGTAATTACGTTGGCGTAAAACTAAGACTACAATACTAAAAACTTCTCGTATAAAGCTGTACTTAAAATAGCTATTAACAATTTTAACAATTTTAGCCGACCTCAATGTACCTATGTCAAAAATAAAATGCTTACAAAGTCAGTACTCTAACTGGACGAAGTCGCGGGCACAGCAGTAATCTACATCTATATATTAGTATCTATATATAAAGCGAGCCATAGAGTTCAAAGTTAACTGTAAATTTTCTTACATATATATATATATATATATATAGTTGTGTGTACGAGCTTTAGTTGGTAGCTAATTATCTATTTACAAATAATAACCCTTTATCGCATGAGTGGTCGAACGAGGTAATCTGTTTCTGTTGACCTGTGACATTGAACCCGTTTGCTCAGTGCTAGAGTGATATTGTGGCGAGCACACCGTCTCACTGGCAATGTACGAAGTAGCTTTATTCGTGTTTTATTTCGCGGTAAGTCTATTTCTAATTTTTATATATATGTATAACGATAAATAAATAAATAAATTCCCACAACATCTCATACATTGACCTGATTCCGTGACAAGTCGCTTAAAGCAAAAATATACTACTTAATATATATTTAACATAGGCACAAAATAAATATTGTCATATAAATATGGTCCTGGGTGGGGATTTATAACATAGAGGAGCACTATGAGAGGATATTTTAAAAATTCACCCCCTAAAGGAGGACAAGGGGGGGGGGGGGGCAGTGCAAACTTACTATGTTGTTTTTTAAGTTATTCGAATGAAATACAGTATAATGATTCTTCTTGCAAAGTCATGAAATACATGTAAAATAATTTTCGATAATCCCCCCGTAAAGGGGTAAAGGGGGGTACAAAGTTAGCATGCAAGTTCTACAATTTGGCACGGTGAAAACCGCGGGGCGTTGCTTGTATATCATAAACACGAATGTACGCGTAAATTAAGGTATTATGTTATAAAAGGCAGCGGAATTTCCGTTGCGAAGCTACGCTCTACGATTGCCACCAGGCTTGCCCAGCGCGGCAATTATGGGCATATTTCGACTTTCTTGGGAAACCTATGTCCAGCAGTGGACTAGCAATGGCTGTGATGATGAAACATTAACAATACAGATTAATTTTATTGTATAATCAATGTAAAGTGAAAATAAATAATATAAGAAAAATAATCAAAATACTAACTTAATAATTGAGTTTTAAAGAAAGGCACGCTTGGCTATTTTCCACTTGTCCCATATCCATGGACATTGCCTCAAATACTGGACATATCCAGCAGTGGACGTTTGTGTCTACATTGTAAAATGTAGCGTCAATTGAAACGATGACATATGCTATAATGTATGTGATTCTGACATGAGTTGATGATGACACTTCATGGATTGAACAACAGTTCTTTGTATAGTAAAATTGAGTATTCTTGTCCTGCCTTTTGCGTTTAAAACAATCGTCATTGATACTGGGTTATCCCACATGTCAGATAACGTAAACTTTTATGAGAGGTAGTTATTTTACACAGATCGTCTGCATTGGTACATAACTTTTACCTATTTGCCAAATAGCAGTTTGCATTGCTTTGTACCAGTTCGTCAGTACGACATAAAATACAGTGCATTGTTACAAGTCACCTTGTATCTAATTATAATAAGACGAGACGGTCATGATGTCATGGGATGCTGGAGCAGTTTAAACTGTTGTAATACAGATCAAAGTACGATACCTGAGTATTCTGCGCTATTACACATTTTTGATGGACCCGATGTTGCATTCCGCAGTGGCCCTGACTTGTGCGGAAAGGGCTATATGTGTTCGATCTTCACAAACAATTGTAAACTATGGACATTAGTGATTTCTTGTGACTCGCTCTTCATATACATAATGTAGACCTCATGCAAAAGGTCGTCTACATTGGTACCTCACTCTCACCTATTTCTACCGCCAATGCATTGCCGTGTTCCGGTCTGAAGGGTGAGAGAGGGAGTGAATTTACTGGGTAATGTGGCATAACATCTTCTTGTCACAAGGTCACTATCACGCGGACTGCACCTTGTTTGTCGACCTGGTTTAAATATATATTTATTATGTTTATTTATTATACTAGGCTTACAGAACTGAATCACAGCACAACAATCGTGGCAAGCTGTGCTGTTTGCACAGCTGGATAAGCTTGACTAGCAAGCACATAATTTGAAAACTCTATACATTATTTAGTAGTGAAGTACCGGCAGAGTAGAATAGTACCTCCTTCTGTACCAGGTGTCGTAAGAGTCGACTAAGTTGCTAGAACCGACAGATGGCGCTATAACTCAAATTCACAGGGTGGGGATGGGCAGCAGCATTCCAGTCGCAAAAGCTGTGCTCTGCGATTACCAATACGCTTGCCTAGCGTAACAATTACGGACAAAATCCCCCTTTATTAGCTGTCATGATGATACATTAACAATGCAGACTTTTTCTCGTATAATTGATGACATAAACTAAACTACTTAATTAACAATGATAATAAAGAGAAACTAAATAATATAAGAAAAACAAACAAAATACTAACTTTATAATTGGTTTTAATAAATGGTACGCTTGGCTGTATCCCACTTGTTTAATATTCGTAACAGAACTGCTTTAAGCGACTTATCTCAGGTCAATGTATGAGATATTGTTTTGTTTATCTTCAATTATATTTGGATAGATGTGTAGACTTGTAATGTGTCCCGACTTCACAGTTAGCATGAGAATATGTGTAGGTAGGTACATCTTGCTGTCGTATGAGTCTAAAAGGTTCCAGGTGTACCAGGTTAGGAACCAACAGATAGCGGATATACCCACCTGAAATAGTGCAGCTTAAATGTGACAGGGCGGGAATGGAATGGCTGCTGGAATTCTTTCGCTTCTACGACGAATTTGATGACGTTTATATCTATCCGGACTATAAAGCAATATGCTTAATGTGGGAAGAGATAGCAGCATTCGCTATGAAAAACCTCGCTCGGCGTTTGCCACCACGCTTGTGGGCCATTATGGTATATATATTTATATATGACTATTTTCAGATCAATCACTGTACTCGCCTTCAAACACTCTTTCGAACAAAACATTTTATATCCTTCAAACAATTCCACGCGGTCGAAGTCGCGGGCACAGTTAGTCTTAAATATTAATGAATGACTGTTTGTACGCTAGGTGTGCGCCGCGGATTTGCCCGTAGCCCCGCCAGCCCCGCCCAGGGTGTACTGCAGTGACATACCCGCACAAGTAAGTTTACATTCATCAGCATGGTTTCTTCAAGTACGGCATGCAACAGGTCAGCCTACCTGTCAATTTTTCACAGTCAATTTTGAACTCAATGTCTCGCATTTATAGGTTAATATCGATTGCGAAGTTTTGACAGATTTGGGTAGGTTTTTCGGTTGCTGTGTATACCTACATATATATAAAGATTGCTGTTAAGGATTTTCACGATAAACCACAAATAGTTTCTCTGAAAAGACAAAGTTATGTTTTATTTGTCCCGCTTATTACATTGTTAGAACATATATAATTAAATTACGCTAATTACAAATTTATTTTACCTGAAAATACAAAGAAACATTCAAAGTTCACTTATATCGCCTCTTCAATTATATCCATTATTTAAAATTCTATAATATACTATTCTACTCTGCCGGTACCACACGGCAGAGTAGTATAGTATATTACCCCCTGTATCAGGTGCCGTAAGAGACGACTAAGGTACCAGAACTGACAGATGGTGGTATATCCATCGATTTGGTGTAGCTCAAATGCACAGGGCGTGGATGGGCATCAGCGTCCTCGTTAGGAAGCTTGGGGAAGCCAATGTCGAGCAGTAGACTTCTGGTTGATATAATTATGATAAGATGAGCATGGTCAAGTTACCCTTTTCTTGGAGAAGGTATATGTGATGATGATGATGATAAAGATGAAATTTGTTTCTGATTTCAGATTTTGGAATGTATGGGACGGCCAAGTATCACACCTATAGATAATTTGGCAAAATGCACCAGATCGACAACCGCAGTGAGTATTTATTACTTCGCACGCATTCATTTTTTTAAGCAAACCATCAAATTTGCTGTAATGTACCGGCAGAGTAGAATAGTACCTTCCACTGCACCAGGTGTCGTAAGAGGCGACGAAGGTGCCAGCACCGACAGATGGCGGTATATCCATCCGAAACAGTGTAGTTCAAATGCACAGGGCGGGGGTGGGCAGCAGCATCCCCGTCTACGCTATGCGGTTTCTTTCTTTCTTGGAGAGGCTTATGTCCAGCAGTGGACTTCCAGTGGCTGTAGTGATGATGATGAAATCATCAAACAGCACGAGACGTGCGAATGATAAAGTCATATATATACTATAATACATTACATACTATAGTATATTTGCGGAAATATTTATGGACATCGTATGTCCATGTAGGTACTAAGACGTGGTTTGTGAATCGATGAGGTATGTGTGTGTGTTTGTAATATTGAAATGGTTAAGATGATCATAAAATAACACTCACCTTTGTCTATTGAGGGTAGTCACAAAAGACCGCCCTTAAGCTTTATTTGTAGAGAGAAACAAGTGCCTACAAGAGTTCAAAGTCTGCACTTACATATCGTCAAAAAGAAACATAAAAAAATCTATGAGTATAGATTTGCTAATTACAATTTTACACAAATAACTGATAACTCTGACGTTCTCTTATAACACCATAGTGTTATAAGAGTCATATTAACAAATGGGTCATCGAGTGCCCTACATTACACTACAGAAAAAAACCTGCAAGAAAAAATGATGGTTCCAAAAACACCTATTGTGCGTATTATTGGAACCCATACCGGCGCCGGCGCTAACAAACCGTTGTCTTAGTAGATGTTAGAACAATTCAATTCAATCCCAAGCAGTTTCATCATTAATATAATCTTTTAAGCAGTACTAAGTTTTAGCAATCAGTTTATTATTTATATTTTATCATCTGATATATAGTTTTCGTTTATTTTTCTATATCGACGGTCAGAAATTCAATTTGCATGAGGGACATATGGGCAAAACATTTTGAATTTATTAATTCTGACTTTTGTTAATAGTTTCATGTAAATAGTTAAAAACAGTTTAATCATAACTAAAAATAAGCTTATAATAAATTAATTGTTTTTATTTCATTTTCTGTTCTTCCATTATAACAATAGAGTTTATGCCCAATCTATATCTTACAGGAGTAGGTACTTAGTCTATTAAGTGAACTATCAAAAAAGTTCCACATTAAGTTTTATGTAAATATATCATTTATCGATACTTGAATATATTAAAGTTATTTCGAAAATAACCTATTTTTCTAAGGAATTACAAATTAATTATCATGTTGTGCTATAAGAAATTCGCTTTCGCCAAATTTCATGATGGGTTTCGCCGTTATCGCAGAACTTTTTGTGTGACATTATATTATTATGCATAATAGCGGATGGCATAGATATCCTTCCGCAGAAAATAATTTGGCATACATTTTATATGCTCAATGGTTAAAAGTAAAAACTATTTAAGCCTTGTGAAATTATCTACACTTCTGCATCTACTCTATTATTACAAAGAGTAAATATTTGCATGTATGTAACGAATAAAGTGACCAGAATTTTTAAATTATAAATATTTGTGTATGTGTCTGCATATACATTTTTGTATTTTGGAATTTCTGTTTCCGATATCCGTAACACAAAGGCTTTGAGCGGCTTCTAGGCCGCGGTCATTGTAAGATATTTGTTGTTTGAAATATAATTTTGTAGAAATTAACTATATTTTATTCGCTTTCATATGCGGTAATCCAAAAACGGAACGCAATTTTTTTTTATTAAACCAGGTTGACAAACAAACATAATCCGCGTGATAGTAAGCGTCAGTGCAGCCTCTAGTCGCTCTTAATATCACATTGCCAACCTTGTGTCTTGAAAATATTATGTCACATTACCCTGTAATTTCACTGTCTCTCTCACCCTTCAAACCGGAACATAAAACGAACACTGCTTTTTGGCAGTAGAAATAGGTGAGAGTGAAATACCAATGCAGACGACTACCTCACGTCGACGTCTACCTCATGTCTCTGTAAATAGCACCACGTATTTCCCACAGTGCGAACGACTTACCTGCAGTTTCCGCCAATCAGGCTGGCTGGACGGTGCCCAGGTCGACAAGGTCAAGGTGACTGAACACTTCGAGAGGTTCGCGAGGGACGCGCCGGAGTGGTCGGCCGCCGTGCAGCAAATTAAGACCGTCTGCTTGGCCGGGGAGCTGCCAGCTCAGGGTATCTTCCTGAACTGTCCTGCTTATGATATCTGGCATTGCGCGTTCTCCGCTTTCATTAAGGTAATAAGGCATGAATACTAGTAAATAAGAGCATATAATCATCATTGTTCGATGTTCATCGAACAATGATGATGATTTCGCCCAAAACTTCTGACATAGAAATCAATCCTCGTCGAAGCCCAGTTTGCTGGATGCATCCTTCGAATAGATGCCGTGTCTTGAGACACACAGTAGAATAGTACTACTAATCTATTTAGTAGAGTAGATCAGTACCTCTCCTGTACCAAGTGTCGTAAAAGGCGACTGAGGTAACGGAACCGACAGATGGCGGTATATCCATCCGCAATAGTGTAGCTCAAATGCACAGGGAAGTCATGCAAGAAGAAGCCATTGGAAGTCCACTGCTGAACATAGGCCTCACCAAGAAAGGAGGTATTTTGCCCATAATTGCCGCGCCGGGCAAGCGTGTTGGCAATCGCAGAGCGCCACTTTCGCGGCGAGAGTTGCTGTTGCGGATCCCTGCTCCGTGATTATGAGCTCCACTGTTTCGAATGTGACCTGTAGTCGGCTCTTACGACATCTTACAAGCTGGGAGGTACTATTTCACTCTGCCAGTACCACACAGCATGGAGATATTAAAAAATGATTTTATATATTTAATTTCCAGCACGCCCAGCCCTCTCAGTGGTTCAAGTCTCAGAGTTGCGACTACCCCCGACAGTACGCGGCTGCGTGCCCTGTTTGTCCAGACGAATGTTTCGCGCCCGCTATCCCAGTCGGCTCCTGTAACGCTTGCATTGTTCTTCCAAGGACACCTTAAGTTTCTCACGAAAAACATAAGCCCTTTATAAGCTGGCAGGTTTTGCCGTATGATAATAGATAATATTTAGAAAATAATACGTTATTTTTTAATTGACTTGGAATTGAATGAATAACTACATTTATATACAATAATTATATCATAAAATCGTTATGGTTTTTTTTAAAGCTATTTTTAATTACACATATATTATTGAAATTTCATACTTTTTTATACTGAAAACTATTAACAAGTCATAAATAAATAAGTACGAATATGTTTTTCTATATGTCCCTTAAGCCAGTTGAATTTCCGGCCGTCGATATTTTAAGTTAATTGGAGTTTAAGTAAATGCCGCTTTAACAACGAAACGAAATAATTGTTAATGTGTTTCCTCCCAATTAATAAATACATTACATTTATGTAACAAGCTAACTATATATATATGTATAAAAATATATATTTTGTTTCCGTAATATATATTTTTATATTCTTACGGAAACAGATAGGTGCTATATATATTCCGTAAACATATACTTAATATAGTTATAGTATTTGTTTTTGTGAGCATATTAAGAAAAAATATATTTTAGGATACTTGCTGATGATCAAGCTTTCGATTATTAAAAGATCTTTGTAATTAGTATTGCAGTTTTTGTGTTTATTCGTTACACACGTACACAAATACAAATATTGCCTTTTTATATTCTACTAGCAGTTTCATACTAACTGCACCCCCGTTTTAACCCTTTAGGAGGTGAATTTTAAAAATTCCTTTCTTTATGCTACCCTACGTTATAAAAGAACCCTTGTGCAAAATTACATGTCAGTCAGTCAGTCAGCCTCTCCTTTTATATATATAGATTTTAGGTAGGATTCTAATGCCTATCAAATGCCTAAAATTTAATAAATCTGGTTAAGCCATTTCGAAGGAGTACAGAAAATTACATTGTGACGTAAGAATTTAATAGTGTAAATAAATTTAATAATATTAATTTTGAGTGTCCATTTGTTGTTGAAAGAGAAAATTTTACGGACAATAAAAAAAATTATTGCCATTTTTTTTATTAGATCAGATCCACAAACTAGCGTAGAGTCCGCGTAAAAGTAAGCGTCACAGCAGCCTATAGATGCTCGTAATATCACAATGATGTCACTAGCGCGTTGCTAACTTGAAGATATTATGTCGCATTACCCAGTATTTGCACTGCCTCTCACTCTTTACACCGGAAGACAGCGATGCGAACGAAAGGTGAGAGTGCTGTTCCAATGAAGATGAGGTATGAGGTCTACCTCATGTTTTTTTATTTCACAAAGAATGCCAAATTTTTTTTTATATAGTTTCTGAAATATTAATCTATCCCATAAACCCCGATAAATCCCGAGGTCAGTAACTTACATCATCATTATATAGCTACTTAAATTTTTGGACCATATAGTTTTGATGAATATTTTTATGTATTTTACGTAATATTATTATATAATATATAGGTATATAAATACACAAATAAAGTGTAAATATGTATGTACGGTAAGCAACAGATCAACCAATCCAAAACTGTAAAATTTTTAGTCATTTTGTAACCTAATACCTCGCTTTTATAGATTAATATCGATTGCAATGTTGAGACAGATTTGGGTAGGTTGATATGTCGCTGTGTGTACGACCAATAAAATATCGTGTACATTGACCTGACTCTTAAATAATTCGTTTTTCTTTGCTAAGAATATCAAACGACAAAGGAACCACAAATGAAATACTTGAAAACATATTGAACACCCAGACACTAAATAAACTCTTCAAAAATTTATAAATATTTGTATTGGATGCTGCATTGGTCCCGCCAGTCTTATACACACTATAAAATATAAAATGATAATTTAAATATTTAATAATTTTATTTTAATTATTATTGTTAATTTTATTTTTGTTAATAAGACGTACCAGAAATTGAGTAAGGGAAGCGAGAGAGATATGCAAAGATCGTTCTTAGTGGAGATCCATAGTCTCTGTTTACCCTAGTGGGACACTGGCGTGATGATTTATACTTTTAAGCAAAAACTAAAGACTTCTTCGACCAGTTGTGCGATTTATTATTTTAAAATGTTTATTTTTTATTTGACAATGATATATCATAGGAAATATAGTTATGGTTTCTTAATGTATAAACGCTATGGCGAGGGATAGTTAGCTGTCATCCCTGTATATCATACTTCATATCACGTCATATCCGTACAATATTGAGCGCCAGCACCCACCCACGGATTTCCCATCTAACATAATTTTCCGATTCCCCCGCACCACGGCGCATGCGTAGTGGCGGTACATGCGCGCGGAGCCTCCACTGACATCTGTTAAAAATATCCAGTACGGCTCTCGGCACCTTTGACGTCACCAACAAAACTTCGAAAATCTCAATTGCAAGCGCTGTCTGGATAAATGTGATCTTTTTTAGGTATGCAACCTTTTTTTTTATCACCTCTTCACCTTTTTGTCATTGCGCGCCATTTTCTTTTTCTTGCAATTAGATATTCGCGTCGAAAAATATTTATTTTGCTTTGGTATTAACGATTTTTTTATTTGTTTTTTTTCCGTATAGATTTGTTTTTTTTTACAATCTTTAATTAATTGTTGTATGTGTAGCATCGAGATGATTGTATTGAGTGGAGTCTGCTGCCTGCGTTCGTCATCCAACAGTTTTAATCAGATCGTCTGCCCACCTTGCGGGTGGACGCCCTACGCCGCGCTTGCCGGTACGCGGTCTCCATTCTAGAACCTTACGACTCCATCGGCCA
>JACJUM010003147.1:1002307-1041188 GCA_020976665.1 Heortia vitessoides
TATACGTATCAAGAATCGGTGCCAATACAATATTTCGATAAGATTATCTCATTATCCAGGATCGACAGGACAGGAAAAAAAATTGTGTAAAAGCAAGTGAGACCACACAGTCTGCGCATGTCTATCTGAATCCAGTTATACTCATCTTGTTAATATTATTTAATAATAAGACGAACTAAAAAGAGAAAAATGACATGTGGTTAAAAAAACAATAAAACACGCTTTAAAAATACATCAGAATACATTCACTAAATATAAAAAAATGGAAGTAGTTTTTTTTTCACAATTCATTAAAATTATTATTAATTGTAATTAATTTTTCACTATCGTTAGGTACCAGCAGAGTAAAATAGTACCTCCCTCTGTACCAGATGTCTTAAGAGGCGACTAATGCACAGAGCGGGGTTGGGCAGCAGCATGCCCGTCGCGAAAACTGCGCTCTGCAATTGCCAATTCCTGCCCGCGCGGCAATTATGGGCAAAATTCCCCTTTCCTTGGGGAGGCCTAGTCCAGCAGTCGACTTCCAATGGCTGTTATGATGATGATGACAGTTTTGTTTGTAATAGCGATAAACGTCTATATTATAACAATAATTCATTCACTCAATATCTCATACGTTGACCAGACTCCGAGATAGGTCATCTGCATTGGTACCTCACTCTCGCCTATTTCTACCGCCAAATACGACAACGAACATAACAATGCGAACACTGCTGGTGTTCGCATTGATATGTTCCGGTTTGAAGGGTGAGAGAGGCAGTGAAATAACTGGGTAATGTGACATAACCTCTTCAAGTCACAAGATTGGTGACGCGTTAGTGATAACCTTCGTGATATTACGAGAGTATACGATCGGGCGGACTGTATGCTTTTTGTCAACCTAGCCTGATAAAAAAACAGTTGCTGAAAACACTTGTGTTCCGGACATCAGCCGCACAACAGAGGAATCACAACTACTTAAAAACATATATTTAACACCCACACACAGAACAAACATAAATATTATAATATAAATATTTGTCGTGGGTGGGGATCGAACCCACGATCTTTAACGCATAATATTGGATCACTATCACCTGCATTTAATGTTTCGGTGATGAGAGGACATCACCAACTTTGCGGTTGCTTATAAATGAACCGCCGTCCCTTCGGCGCCTTGTGACATTTCCTGGGACAATATCAGTTCAAGCACCAGAAAAATTTACAAGATATTTACAATTCGGACCAGCGGTTTCTGAGAATAGCGCGTTCAGACAAACAAATTAACTCTTTGGCTTTATAATATAAGTCTATACTAATATTATTATCTGTTAATATACACATAAAATCATCAACTTGAGAAGTTTGAGCGTCTTCAAAACTTCTGTATAAGATTCATTTTTGGTTTACGTAAGTTTGATCATGTGTCCAACTTTCGTACTAAGCTCAAATGGCTATCTATTCGACTTCTCAGGAACGCTCATGTCGTCTCTTCGCTATACAAGCTATTGTTCTGTCTTCTTCCTCCTACTTATCTTAAAAGTCGCTTTGTGTTCCTTGGGGACAGCCATGAAAAATCTCTGAGATCGTCAGAGAATTTATCACTCAAAATGCCTCTGCATTTCACAAGATTCTATAGCAAATCCTTTACAGTTTAAGCAGTTCGTTTGTGGAATGCGCTCCCCTTTGAAGTGAGATCTGCTCGTTCTCTTTCTACTTTCAAGAGAATGGTGAAGGAGTATTATCTGTCACTTTGATGTTGCTTTTTGATTCTGTCACTTTCCTTGTTCTGTAACTTTATCTTTTATATGTATTTGAATGTATGTGTATTATATGTATGTTTATTATTATGTATGTATGTACTAAATGCACCTCAAAATTCCACCAGCTTTAACATTATTCCTATTCAAATGTTGCCTGTAAAAGATTGCATTTAGCGATAAGGTCGCCTCTTATACCTACTATTCCATATTTTTTTGATGTTCTTGCGTTGTTTTCATTGGTATAAAGAGTATATTATTATTATAAAATCTCGTATATTAACCTGATTCCGTGGTAAGTCGTTTTAGACACTTGTGCTAAGAACATCAGACATCACAGGAATCACAAACATACTACTTAAGTACATATTTTATTTATTTAATAAACCCAGACTTAAAAAAGGCGTTTATCGAAATTGGATACCTACCTACACAAATCTGGCATTTGTTGTTTACGTTTGTGTATCTAAAGAAATTTATTTATTTCAGTACTGAGTAAGGAACACCCCTCGTCACAATGTTCGAGGGCGCGGTCGCCGGCATCCTCAACCGCCTCCTGGGCAAATACGTCCAGGACCTAGACACGGAGAACCTTAACGTGGGCATTATCTCCGGCAACGTCAACCTGACTGACCTCAGGCTGAAGCCTGAGGCTTTGGTGAGTGTTTTTTCATTATTTAACAAAATTAAAGGAAAGTAGGTGGTACCGGCAGAGTAGAATGATACCTCCCCCTGAACCAGGAGTCGTAACAGGCAACTAAGGTACCAGAACCGATAGATGGCGGGTTATCCATCCGCAATGACGTAGCTCAAATGCACGAGGATGGACAGCAGCATCTCCAAAGTTGCCCTTCTCTTGAGAAAGCGTTTGTCCAACAGTGGACTTTCACTGGTATGATGATGATGATGAAAATGGAAAAGATAAGACATTAAATTTATTGGGTCTATTGAGTAATGCATCTCTCCTTTACCGGAGGACATCCGGCAAGATTTTCTAGTAAATGTTATCTATAATTTTTCAAAGCCATGTTAGCCATAGAAAACCTACTGTTCGACATAGGCATCCCCCAAACATGGGGATTTTTGTCTATAATTGCCGCGCAATCGCCACCATGCCGGCTCTAAAAAATAAATAATAACACTCGTTATTCTCAAAACATCATATACCTGAGTCCGTGATAAGTCGCTTAAGGCACTTGTGTTACGGACGCCAGACAACAGAGGAATCACAAATATACTACTTTAACACTGAGACACATATAAAATATCATCATATATATATATACACATATATATATAAAATATCATCATATATATATATATATATATATATATATATATATATATATATATATATGCCTGGGTGTCCTGGGTGGGATTCAAAACCTCGGCCGGAACCTTTGGCGGACAAGATAGGTTCATTATCAGTTGCGCCATCAGGCCCGTCAAAAATACTTAGAGGAAGGTGGCCATTGGTTCGATTCCTATGCAGGGCAAATATTTATATGATCATATTTGTGTTTGTTCTGTGTCTGGGTGTTAAATGTATGTATTTAAGTACATAGTATATTTTTGATTTCTCTATTGTATGGCACCTGTCAGACAAGTGTTTTAAGCGTTTAGAGTCAGGTCAATGTATGACATGTCGTAGGAATTGATTGTAGAAGGGAAGAGAGTGTATTCAGTCTACATACTTCATTAAATAAAATTAATACATTACTGTGTAACTCTAGATAGTCTACATTGTTAATGGTCCATTAGTAACAAATAAAATGTGTGATAACAGCCATGTTTCTACCATTTCAGTACGAACTAGACCTCCCAATCGATGTCAAAATTGGCACCATTGGACGCATCAACTTCCAAATACCCTGGTCAGGCCTATACACCCAACCCATCGTGGTCCACATCGACGATGTCTTAGTACTGGTTGGGCCAGCTATATCCAACAGCTACTTCGATCCTGAGAGGGAGAAGAGGCTCATGAGGGCTGCCAAACGCAAGATCCTGCAAGACCTCGAAGCAGAGAGCGAGATTCTCAAGGGGCCCCAGAACTTCTTCGAGAATCTGTTCACTGCTATAGTGAACAACCTGCAGATCTACGTGAGAAATGTCCACGTGAGATACGAGGACTCCATCAGCTCAAAGGACGGGCCTCTTACTTGTGGTCTTTGTCTTCAAAGTCTTTCGATAGAGACTACCAATAGGTATGTATAATTTCTTTTTTACTTTTCCCAGCTCAATAAACTACCATACAGTTTGCGTTACAGTAAGCGTTACCACAGCTTATAAACTCTCCTAAACAACGCGGATATCACTCACTAGCGTGTTGCCAATTTTGTGACTTGAAGATATTAAGTCACATTACCCAGTAATTTCATTGCCCCTCTCACCCTTCAATCCGGAACAGAGCAATGCAAACACACTGCTATTTGGCTAGTGAGGTACCAATGCATACGACCTTTTATATGAGGTCTACCACTTAGTCTTTATCGCATCCGTGAGGAAATCATTCTGAGAAAATTCTGTCGCTACCTAACAGCTATACTACAAAATGTCATGCTGACTCTATAGAGATCAATAAAAATCTAGATCTATCTTATCGAAACATTACCGTGATGAGCATGGTGATCATATGTAGCTTCTGAAACACACCCTAAATCAAAAACCTGTCTGAATCGGGCTTCACTTGTTTTGCAGTAAATGGAAGCCGTCAGTGACGCCCGCAGACGCGTCCACCGTATACCAGATGATGCGGATTGAGTCTTTGTCCCTATACTGGAATCCGACGGCCACGGCCTTGGACGATGCTGAGATAGCTCATATAACACCTATGCAGTTCTACAACTGGAAGCATTACATGCTCACTGGGCTGGACAAGTTCTCTATGCATCGAGAGGACTTTGAGTTCCGTAAGCAAAAAATTCTTCATTACCATTCATCTCCATATCAAATGTAAAGTGTCCCATAATAGCCGCGCTACGACGAGAATGTGTTAGCAGTGAGGTACCGGCCAAGTAGTATAGTACTTCCCCCTGTAACAGGTGTCGTAAGAGTTGACTAAGGTACTAAAACCGACAGATGGCGGTATATCCATGCAAAAAAGACAGCTCAGATGTACAGGGCGGGGATGGGCAGCTGCTTCTCCATCGCGAAAGCTGCACTCTGCGACTGCCAACATTCTGCCTTTCCTGGGAGAACCTATATTCAACAGTGGACGGTGAGGTTGGACATATCCAACAGTGGACTTTTAATGGCTGGTATGATGATGACGAGAATACTTCTGTCCTGTTACATTTGAGCTACATTGTTTCGTTTTTCGAAACCTCCACCTGTCGGTTCTAGCACCTTATTTTACGACACCATTCTCTATTCTACCGAACTTACAGCGACAACTATTCGCGATTTTCTTTCTAGTGCTAAAGCCGGTGACATGCAAGGTTAAAGTGCTGATCAACCGGTCAGGCGAGGCTCGCGTTCCTCGTCTGCTACTAGACGCTGTACTTCAGGACAGCGCGCTGCAACTGTCTCGGCGGCAATACCTTTCTATTGACAACTTGCTGGCTTCGTTTGCAAGGATTAAACTCAACAGGTACTGAGTTTGTTATGATTTTAATATTCTAACACAGTGTGTTAAGATCCAAAACAATTAATACCAATGATGCGGCGTCAGGAAGCCCACTAGAATAAAGACTATTAACTAATGAAAGCGGAGTCAATGCAGTTGGTTGCCTTCCAATAATTAAACTCTCAAAAGCCATAAAACCTTTATTGTATGCACTTTTAAGTCGTCATTATAAACAATATATTTTTTTTTATACATGGATTAAATAGATTTACAATTGCCTGATGACCTGAATGGAGTTATAAAAGTCATCTAGACAGTTAACTAAGTAAAACTAGCCTGCTAGCACCAAACTGGACTGAAACTAAGTTCACAACAGAAGAGAATATTTATTTACATATTGACTCTATGTATAGAAATTATTTTAATTTCTCTGAACTTTTGTTTTAGAGATTTGTGTTGAGTCATTTTGCAAATCACTCGAATAACATTCTTCTGAACAAAATATAGGTCTTAGATCTAATGTTTAGGTCAGCAACATCACAAAGAACATCATATGTAGCTGAAATAAACCAAACAGTTTCTTACAAATGAGATTAAATTGATCTAATCTAGATTTAAGACAACGGTTTGTTAGCGTCAGCGCTGGTCAGCTGATTGATACTTTATCACCATCCGTTTTTTTTGTACGTTCCCCTCTTGTGGCTCTTGCATAAACTTAGTTTTAAAGACCCATCTGATGCCGGCAGACTAGTTTAAGGTAGACCTAATTTTTGTGGTAGATGATTCTTATGACCATGTGGTCTTATGAAAGTGCTTGGGCCTACTTAAATAATAATATTTTGATTTGATTTATTCTTAGTTAGGAAACCAATTAGCAATGGCTGATGAATATATCTTTTCTCATGTGAAGTCAGTTATTTATTAGATGTCATATAGTGACTTGGTACTTCTACCACTATGGATATTTCATAGAAAATATCGCCACCTTCATCCTGGGGTACCGTTAAGCAAAGACGTGAAGAAATGGTGGAAGTACGCCTTCAATGTGGTATTGGAGCAACGTGTCCGGCCGTATACTTGGGCTGCCGTGAAGAAGCACCGAGAGAACTACAACGTGTACAAGAAGATTTACAAGAGCACTTTAAGAAGTCCCAACGACACTGAGCTGAAGTTGGACTTGCAGAAATGTGAGGATAGTTTGCCGATTATATCTGTGGTGATCGCGAGGGAGCAAGCCAAGTTTGAGGTAAGTTATGATAGCATACTCTTTTTAAATTTCAACGAAAAGCTTCAGTTTTTATATTTATTTTATGAACAACTGGGGGAGGGGGGGCTGCTTACCGCAGTAAATATGGGCAAAAATCCTCCAAGTTTAAGGAGTCTTCTGTCCTATAGTGGACTTTTTAAAGCTGATATGATGATAGACATCTAGCCTTTACTCGCATTCACATGAGGTAGCCTCATACAATGGTCGTCAGAATTGGTACCTCAGTCTCACATGGACGAGGGAGAAAGTATAAATATTTTCAAGTCAAGTTCAAGGTTGGCAACGCGCTAGTGATATCCTTGAGATACTACCGGCGTCTATAGTCTGCGGTGACATTTACTATCACGTGGACTGCATACTTGTTTGTCGACCTAGTATTCTATAAAAAAAGACGCGGACCTGAAGCACTCTTTTAGGAATGTTAGCTACCATATGTATAACTCCTTGTGAAATGTCACGGATATTAACTCGCAAAAACTTCCAAACGAAGTAAGTGCGCAATTTCCTTGGGCGTTTTACAGTAAATTTCATTCGCAATCACAGTCCAATCTGAACTACGTCCAGGTATTTATGGAAAATTCTACATCCAATAAAGCCTAGGCTAAACACGGCTTGGGTGCAGATTGAATAAAGTACTGCGTACGCGTAGCGAAGGCATGAAGATGTTGCTACCTCTCAAACAGTCTCACTTTTATATGTATAATATAAGTTTGTTAATATCGTGAAATTGTAATTGCATAGAGATATTAGGATTAGACCAGCTATTATCCGATAGCGCATTTTTAAATCACATTGCGCCATCCATTGGTAATTTGTAGTACTATACTTCCAGTATATAATCATCTATAGGCTACGGATTAATATCACGCCCTCTGTATGCTTGTTTTTCGATCTGGTCAATTAGAAAAAAGCATGCTGCTTATCTCTGTCTCGAATGACCTAAGAAACCTTTCAGCTTTTGTCGCAAGAACCAGATAGGATCGAGGTGGTAGAAAGCGAGTTCGACTGGTGGATCCCCACTGGCTCCGAGTCTGAAAGTGAAACCGAAGAGAAAGCTCACATTGAGCTCTGCGTCAAGAGCGAACGCTGCCGTAGTCTGTGGAGCCACCTCTCTAGTCCTGAGAAGAAGAAGGTCTGCGAGCTGATCGGCTACGTAGAAGGGGCACCTAGGCAGGATAAGTCCAAACAATACATCGGTAAGTAATTATTTCGTTTTGAATACACAGTCATCGACAATGCACTTAGCTACAGAGCGTTTCTATTTTCAGAACACAAATTGAATCTAACGCTAGCAAACTGCTCGTTGACTCTAATGAATAGAAGCAAGGAAGTTCTCGTGGTAACTCTTACACAGTTCCTCGCTTCTTTGGAAACTAGACCATCTGCTAAGGCTTACAAGGTATGATATATATTATTTACAGTGTAGTATTTGCTAACATTTGATTGAATTGTATTATTTTTTACCATGCATGCAATATATATGTATATATATATTTACATGTACTTATATGTGGGTACGGCGGGTGAAACCGCGGGACGCCGCTAGTAAAGCCAAAGTCAAATATACCATATTCAAGTATACAATAAAATAATAATAAACAAGTATATAATAATAATAATATCAATATTTCCAATAAGGAAGTGAATTTAAGAATATTTATATATCTTACAGACGACCCTGAAGACCCAAGGGATCATAATGTCATCTAACACAGATAATTTCATTAGGCCTACTTCAAACTAGTCTGCCGGCACCAGACGAGTCTAAAACTAAGTTTACTGCAGGTTCATTACGCGATCCACCAGAACCTGTTAGAAAAACTGGTGGTGATAACGGTTCTACCAACACCACCTATGTAATAGTTGGCGCTTGTAAAACCCCTACCGGCGTCGGCGATAACAAACCATTGACTTAAAGCTAGTGCTGAGTGTGATAAGAACAGTTCAATCCCAAGCAGTTTTGTCGTTGACATAATCCTTAGCAATAGTAAGCTTTGGAGATAATAACATATTTTAAACATATTTCTTGAATTTATTCTAAAGCAAGGCTGTTATCCTACTTGGGATTTATTATTTAAAGATACACACACGTAGACATAGGCTGTCGCTCTTTTATAAAGTCATTATATTAATCAGCATTGACAGCATCAAACACTTACTCGTACCAATGTCAAAATTGTAAGCTCTGCAACTTATTTACAGCTGTCAGCCCGTGCAGAAAGTATTGTGGTTGAGGGGTCAACGTTGGACGGTGAACTGGTTCCGTTGCTTAGCACCGAGCGGGGGCAAGCCCCCACCAGTACCAACCTTCTGGCGGTAGACCTGGAGAGGAATCCTTGTAACAGTGCTGTGGACGCTGATTACGGGTTGTGTGTGCTGATGGAGCCGGTCGAACTGCTCTATGTCGAGGTGAGTTTGTTAGTGTCAATTATCTGCAGAAAATTGACCCTTTGTCTTTATCAGGTGTCGTCACAGGCGACTGAGATACCGGAACCGATAGCGCGAGCTCAAGCTCAAGTTTACACGAAGTTATCTCATTTATTGATGTCCAACAGTAGACATCCATCGGCTGATATGATTAATCAAGATTTGATATGAGTTCTCCCGCTTCCTCCCCCCCTATATATATGCCTAAGGAATCTAAAGGCCTGCGGAAAAGAGGGACTTTTCTCTAAATGGGATAAAAATGCTGAATCGGCTAAAAAATGACCACGGGGACTTTGTAGTTTTAGTTGCTGGGGTGCTTTTAGTTCTTGATGGTACTTTTAGTTCTTGATGGTACTTTCAGGTCTTGGGGTACTTTTAGTTCTTGGGGTACTTTTAGTTCTTGGGGTACTTTTAGTTTTTGGGGCACTTTTAGTTCTTGGGGTACTTTTAGTTTTCGGGGTACTTTTAGTTTTTAAGGTACCTTTGGGCAGACTCAAAGCTTATACTGCTCGTTGTGATTGTAGCTGTTTGGAAAACAATTTTAAGCCCGTTTCGTTTTTATTTATTATTTATTTGTTATAAACATCTCAGTAAGATCTAAGCAAGCCGCCAATACCAATAACCGGTTCTGTTGGACGGCTCTTAAGGAGACCAACGCGCCAGTGGCTGGTGATGATGATGAACAAACATACAAAAAAATATATATTTACTAGCTGCGCCCGCGACTTCGTCCGCGTGGAATAGTTTTTTTGGGTACCATACCTTATACTTTACCTTAACTTATACAAACTATGAATGTCATATTTATTTTTATATCGAATGAAAGGCCTGAAAAATAAGTTTCAAGTTTCTAGCTCTAAAAATAGCGATACTTCCATACAACTTTTCATCATTCGACCCTTTACAACCCTTATTTCGAATTAAAAAATAGGTTATATCCTTTCTCAGGGTCTAAAGATTGTCTGTGCCAAATTTCATCAAACTCGGTTGAGAGGTTTAAGCGGGAAAGCGTAACAGACAGAAAGACAGCCCGAGTTACTTTCGCATTTATAATATTAGTAAGGATAATTATAAATATATATTAGTTTAGTAAGAAACTAAAATATATCTATCTAATTTTCGTTGTCTTGACATTGAAAATTAGATACAAAATATTTACAAGTTGTTTTCCCGCATTGACACCACTTTAAATCATCAATTTTTCTTCTTAAAGTACTCTTTATTAAAATAATGAAGTAATTTAAAAAAATGTAGTGAAATTACTACTTCTAATTGATCCAATCAATTTGAAGACCGTCAATATAATTATGCACATTGGTATTCCGACAGCACGCGTTCACGGAGTTGATCAACTTCTTCCAAACCCACTCGATGACACCTGACGAGTTGGCAGACGAGTTAGAGGTGGTGGTAGACCGTGCGACCGGAATGAGCAAGTCGGTGCTCGCGTATGCCATCAGCAGAAAGAAGGTGTTCCAGATCAGCGTCGACATCAAGGGACCTTGCGTGGTCATCCCGGAACATGGCTGCGTGCATAAGTAAGTGATATATAGTTCTCTTAAAACAACTCTTTTAAGGATTTTGAAATGCGGTAAATTTTACTCTTAAATCTTTTTGTTCGACGGATTGGTGCAATTGTTCTAAGGATCGAGGAAAGTTACAATTGTGACCGAAATCCCAACTCCTGGGCAGATTCACGATAACACTTCACTTTCTGGAGAAGTATCAAGATAATTTATAAGATATTAATGTATATTATGAAATATACTTTTGACTGACCAGATGGTGTATTCGGTTTTATTTTCATGCAGTGTGTTTTAGTCAGGGTCGTGCGTTCTGTTATACCTCCTATGTTGTAGGTAACTGTTAATTTATTCCCGCTGATATATATAGCCTTCTGATACCGCAGATGCATAAAGGTGCACGCATATCCCAGAGGGGCACTTTCAAGTCAATAATAGTGCGGGATGCATGTTTATATTTTCTTTCAATATCAATTGGGGTGTATATTTAATTTTATTTTTATCTTATTTGTTATTTTATTTCAATGAATCATCTACGATATTTACGATATTTATCAAAACATAATTGTTTAGAACTTAATATTAAGTCTAAATGTATAATCATTATTGATGAACAAAGCATGCACGAAATAACAAAAAAAAAATTTTTTTAATCACTGTTTAACATAAAGAAGAAAGCTAAACAGCAAGAATCAAGTAAATGAAATTTATTTAATTTCCGAGCGTGTGGCGAAATACACTCAGTGACATGGTTGCTCCATCGGCGTGAAAATGTTGGCAAATGTCATTAAACAGTTTGCTGATCCTGGTCACAAGTGGTCACGATTTGGCACCTAATACAGTTCTGAACGGAGGCTTGTGAACAGGTATCGGATGGTGCGGGAACCTTGAAAAGTCAATTTCAATTAGAATATATTCTTTCTACAGTCGATATTTTACAGTTCGATCCTCACCCAGAAGAAATATTTAAATGTGAATATTTGTTCTGTGTTATGTTATCTGATCTTATGTAGTGACAGGCCCGATGGCGCAGATGATAGTGATCAGGACAAATATTTATGTAATGATATTTATGTTTGCTTTGTGCCTGGGTGTTAAATATATGTATTTTAATAGTTTATTTGGGATTCCTATGTTGTCTGATGTCCGTAACACATGTGCTCCAATCAACTTATTTCGGAGTCAGGTCATTAATGAATATACATACTGATTATAATAACATTTATTTATGTATTGATCGGTGTTGGCATTCCCAGTCCAGTAATTAAATATTGTTGTCCAGGTCCGGGCGTGTGATGGTAGTGGACATCAGCCGCATCATAATCAAGTCTGACCTGCAGCCATCTAACTTGGCTCTGGAAGACGCAACTTGCATGGAGCTGGAAGAGCGCTTGTATGACAGACTTCACGCTGAGTGCAATTGTCAGGTGTGTGCAATGAAGATTATATCATACTACCGTCTACACACCTACCGATACAGTGCCTACCCAGGGATGAAAGTTACCATATTGTCGATGATAGTGCGTAAGCAGCAGTTGCAAATAAAGTTAAAAATTCAATTAGAAAAGATGGAAACTGCACCATATTAACTTGAAAGCTACATACGCGGTATTGAAGTGTCTTTGACGATATATCCCTCCCTGTGAAATTATATGAAGATCGCAACATTTATAATATTAGTTAGTTGAGAGCGGTTTGGGAAAATCTGCTTAAAATAGCTTTTGCTTAATATCTTTTTAAAATCGCTCAGCGCCATCTATTGATTTTATATATTACTAAAACTGACACATCGTAAATCCCACAGAGATAGTGTTTGTTTCTGTACGTTTATATAATAGGTAGCCTATATCCTTCATTGTACTTTTGTAGATCATGTAGAAAAGTCATGAAGAGGTAATAAAAAAGCAAACTTACTTTAGTACTAGAGTGAAAGTTATTCTCAAGGGGAAAAAGGCACTGCATGGTGTGCTGCAAGTATTTAATACGGATATTCGCCCTCAGGTGTTGTTCTGTGAGTGGAAAGACGCGTGGCGCGATCAGCGCAAGCACGGGGACTCGGAGCTGCACCTGATACCCAGGATCCGGGCGCAGGTGGTCTTCTCCAACAGCATCAAAAAGGACTACAAATTACTTCCTAGGTAACTTATATTAAGAACTATAACCCCGCTGCGTTGTAATCCTTCTGGAAGGATAGAATATTTTTATTATTAAGTGAGGCCGTGAGGTATCGGCAATATAGAATAGTATCTCCTCCTGAACCGGTCGTCTGAAGGTGTCGTTAGAGGCGAACCAAAGTAAGGAACTAAGGTACCAGAACCAAAAGATGGCGGTATATCCATCCGATTTAGTGTAGCTTAAATGCACAGGGCGAGGATGGGCAGTAGCTTACCGGTCGCAAAAGTTGCGCTCTGCGATTGCCAGCCAAAATGCCAAACGCCCAGCGCGGCAATTATGGGCAGAACTTCCCCGTTTTTTGGGGAGGTCTATGTGCAGCAGGGGACTGCCAATGGCTGATACAATGATGATGATGATAATGAGGTTACTGACAGAGTAGAAGAGTCCCGCTGTACCAGGTATCGTAAGATGTCATCACTAGGTGCTGGAACAGGCAAATAGTGGTATTTTCATCAAAGTAAAGTAGCTCAAATGCAACACGGTAGGGATGGGCAATAACTTCCTCGAAGTGAAACTATGATAGACTACCATGTTATGTTCAGAAGTGGTCGATATGATGTATTAAAGATTTTATTTACAAATTATCACTATAAAGTGCCAATGAAACTACATAGCTTATTTTTACCTTCCAGATACAAGCTGAACATTTCACTGTCCAGCTTCAAACTGAACCTCTCAGACCGCATCATCGGTCTACTGCTGGACTTTTGCGACAATCTCCCAGTACCCGTCCCCAACACAGTGCCGGTCTCGTTCATGGACTCGGGAGACTACGCCGAGGATATGGAGGACCCGGAGCTGGTAGAGATGTTCCACCAGGACATGGTCATCGGTGACCCTGGCTATAACGAGCTGGTGAAGCTCAGGCAGAATATAGTGTCAGCTTACCTGAGAAGAAGCAAGTGAGTGTTTTTATCTTTATAGAATCCTTAAGAAGGGTGGGAATTTAATACACTTGCATTAGTTGTAAGGTACCGGCAGAGTAGAATTTTACCTCTCACTCTCAGCGCTAGATCTATCAGAAACAGTGCAGCTTAAATGCTCAGGGCGGGGATGCGCGGCAGCAAACCCGCTCTGAAAAAGGCCCGAAAGCTGCGCTCTGTGATATCCAAATTGCTTGGCAATTAAGGGCGAATTTCCCCCTTCGTTTAGGAGGCCCTCGAGCAGTGGACTTTTAATGGTTAGAGTGATGATGATGATCTGAATGTTGTATAAAAAGGCTTTATTTACTTCTTCACCACATCAACTTTAAGTATGCCAAATTTCACGTCCATCCATTCTCCTCAAAAATGGGTATGCATGTTTGGCTTCATGTATGCCTTTTGCTTAGTAAAACCATAGCAGGGAGATTATTTCACATGATAGTTCTTCTAAAACAGGATTTTGAGAGACCGGCGCAGGTGGTAGTGATCCTATCATGTGGTGGACAAATATTTATATCAATGAATATGTGTCCAGTCTCTGGATGTTAAATATGTATATAAGTATTACATTTGGGATCTCTTTATTATCTGATGTCCTCAACGCAAGTGCTTTAAGCAACCCATCTCGGAGTCAGGTCAATATATGAATTAATACATTATAAGCCTTAATTACAGAGCTGTAGAATCCACATTCGATAAGGACGGTGCCAGGCTTGGCTTCCAAGAGTCAACTCGAGCGTTCATATCGTCTGAGCACAGCGACGAGGACATGGAAGTATATGCTCGTTCAGTGGACCTGCCCGGATTTGACGATAACGTGTCTCCGAGCAATAACATCAACATGCTGTTGAGGTTTATAGTTGGTAAGTTAAAATAAATAGTAATACTTGACGGGTTCGATGGTACAGAAGATAGTACTCCTTATCTCACTCATCCAGTTACTCATCCAGTTTTGGTTATGTATCCACGTACGGGTGTACATGGACACTAATCATTATAGCAGCCGTAAAACGTCTGCTGCTGAACATAGGCCTCCCCAAGAAAGGGGTGATTCGCCCATAATTGCCGCTCTGAGCAAGCGTGGTGGCAATCGCAGAGCGAAGTATCCTGACACGAATGCGGCTGGTCATACCCACCCTGTTGTATTTGAGCTACACTGCATCTATCGGTTCTGGCACCTTAGTCGCCTCTTACAACACCTGGTATAGGGGGAGATACTATTCTGCTCTGCCGGTATTACACGGCCGACACGTGGACATATAACCAAAACAAAAATATAGGAATGTGAAATATGAACTCAAGTATTATATTTTTGATTCCTGTGTTGCCTGATGACCGTAACACAAGTGCTTTAAGCGACTCATTTCATTTTCCTACAGGAGAGATAGTAATTAACTTATCCCGGTCCGCTGAGCAAGTGGACCGGCCATACATCATGCTGAGCATCTCCAAGGTGTGCCTGGACGTGGCACTGATGCAGTTCGGGCCCGCTGTGCAGCTGTCCATCAGCCAGGCGCTGCTCACAGACAAACAGCATCATAGCAACACGGGACAGTATCTCGAGCTGTTCTCCAGCTCGGGTGAGCTGTTCAACCTGCTTTATAGGAAGGTGAGGCGAAACGAACTGTTGATATATTATTTATGCCTTAGCCATTAGGATACGGTTCTCGTGGTTGCACGTCATCGCAGCCTCTTCACACTCGTATCAATACAAGGATATCACTAACTTGAAGATATTATGTCACATTACCCCGTCAATTTCACTGCATCTCTCACCCTTAAAAACCAAAACAAAAACCAAACCGGTATACAGCAATGCGAACGCTGCTATTTGACGGTAGAAATAAATAAGTGTAAAATACCAATGCAGGTGACCTTTGACATGAGGAAGACCTTTTTTTAAGGTCAACCTCATGTGAAAGTCCTCAATATAGTAACATACTTCCTGCAATATTTTAATTTGTCCAGCTCATTTGAGAATGTTTAACGCTTCCACAGGTCCGCGCTGACTGTCCCGAGTTCAGGTCGCACTTCCACAGCGTGGAGCAGGCCCTGGTGGTAGACACGGGCAACATATCGTTGCTACTGCACGCGCTCGCCATCAACACCCTTGTCAAGTACCTACAGTACGTCTACGACAAGTGAGTTGCTCTGTTCTCTTTTACATTGTGATCCAAGATGTATTTTATCTATACTAATGTATATAAAGCTAAAGAGTTTGTTTGTTTGTTTAAATAAACTAACCTCAAGAAACGCTGGTCCGATTTGATAAATTTTGGATAGTCCATTTATTGAGAAAGGCTACTTACGACACACAACAAAGTCATTATTCACTATATACAAGGACGAAGTTGCGGGTACTGCTAGTTCATAATAAAACTACTTTAAAATGATTATGTTCCGATTACTTTACGGCAACCATTCTACAACATCTTTTGTCAATCTTGAGAACAGATGTAACCGAAATGCCTAGCAAAAAATGAAAAGATTGCGTTTTCTGGTGCGTTTCACACAAGACTTTGGCTTGGTGTTCTCGTTTCTGATTATCTTCAGCGTCTATTGTCTGACTCCAGTTCTTAAAGCATTAGCTATTATTACGTAGATTTAATCGTCTGATATGATTATTGTATGGGTATAGCAGAAGAAGCAGAAGAGTAGAAATGCTATCGAAATTAGACCACTTCGAAGTATGTTTGGTGTGAGTTTGAGAGAAAGATTAAAGAATAGTGTGATAAGAGATTGATATGGTGTAACATGATGTTATGACAACAATAGACAAACGAATTTGAGATGAACTTAAATGAGTACCTCGGATAAAATGGAGCTATTATTACTTTGATATAGTTATAATAAGATGATATTAATGTTTTTTTTTCTGTCACGGTGTTAAATATTTATTTAAGTATTATATTTGAGATTTCTCTATTGTCTGATGTCTGAAAAACAATTACATTAAGCGACTTGTTACTGAATCAGGTCAATGTATGAGATGAGATGTTGCGTGAATTATGTGTTCATCACCCATTAAACATTGATTATAATAACATCATCATCCTGCAGTGGACGTCGTACGGCTGTTGTAATGACTTAATGCATATTTTGTAATTTGTAGGATCGCAAACCGTCACACGTTCAATTTGAAAAAGACCGTCCTGCCGAAGACGAACTCGCTATGGAACTACATGATGAAGCCGGAAGCAGACCCACCAGTGCCTTCCGGAGCTACTAAATTCAGTTACTCTGTCAGGTTAGTAACTCGTTTTATTTTATACATCTTATTTCTACCTCTTTTTCTCTAAGGATAACCATGGAAATAAAATGTCGACCCTCATTCCCTCTATGGTAAATTGCCGAAAGATCTGGTACGGAACCTATTTTACACAAAAATAAACTCCGAAAATTGGGTATATCTCTACAGACACCAGACATATATATATATATATATATCAGACTCTGTTATATATATACATACCTACATGTAAACCTACTTTCCTTCGTCTGAACTAAACTATCGTAAGTATCGTAATCTTTCAAGTTAGATCAAACTGTACACATTTAGCAAACATATATTCAGAACAATTCAGTAGTTTGACAGTTCAGCCCGAAACCGTCACGCAATCTTTATAAATTTTAGATGACTCAGAGGCAAAACAAAAATCCCAGTGGTGATAATGATGTTCTTCGCAGGGCGACATCGATAACAGCTAGGTTGTGCCACCTAGACTCTGCGTTGCTGGAAATGCGCCTGGCCTCCCTGGAGAGCGACTGTGTGTTCCGGGCCAACGACCGCTGCATCTTCAAGCTCTATCTCAGCTCATTACATATTGACGATCTTTCTGATGCTACTCTGTACCCTAAGGTAATGCTCTAAATCGTCATCATCATCATTATAGCAGTATAATCTACTGCTGGATATAAACCTCCCCATAAGAGGGCAGGCTGGGCAGGCTTTCATAAATAAATATATAGATTAAGACCAAGACGGAGTCAAAATTTTATCTGTCCACATTTTAGCGAGATGATGTGACAACCTTAATATAATTCGTATATTCTGACCCCAGCTGGTGTGGCCTGATGAGGACAAGGTGTTGGAAGTGAAGTACGTCCGCGCGGCGCCCAAGTATTACACCGGCGGCGAGGAGCCCTCCGGCCACCACATCAAGGCTCACGGCGAGTTGCGCATCTACGTGGGCAGGCTGCACTTGGTGCTGTTCTATTGTGTGCTGCACCATATTCAGGTTTGTTGGAAGTTCATAATTCATTGGTGCGACCTGCTGCATCTCTTGCTTGCTAGTCGACGAACCGTCACAAGGCACCGTTGTTGGAAGGCTCCATATCATTCAAGGCATCACAACCGTGAGGTTTGTGATGAGTAAACGCTATAAACAAAACCAAGTTGGCTGCTAAAGAGCTCGGTGTGCTCAACAGGGAAAAGCAGTATTTCACTGCAAAACAAAGATTGCTTGTCCGACCTTACGGAGTACTGCTTCCATCTCAGGGTAGAAAATAGTATAAAAAAGAAATAAAAAATGGTTTCATGTCACTTGGTGCCCACGCGACTTTTTCTGCGTAAAATATTAGCTTTGGGGGGGGGTATAGTACCTTCTTCGATAAATGGACTATCATACCAAAAGTTACTCATTATAACATCAGTTATCTTCCAGTGAAAATCCCGTAAAATTGGTTCAGCTTTATTTAATTTAAACAGACAGACAATAACATAAAAAGCGTATGTTTATTAAGACGCCCATAGGCTTTTGGTGATACGCTTATGCCATAGCGTCACATAAGTTCTAACACCGCGTATGTCAAAATTGGCAACTTAATAATTAAGTGATAACACGATATTACATTTCTAACGCAGCAGTAAACGTTTTCTACCGTGTATTGTTTAAACGAAATCTATTTTGCACCAACTTAATGGACAAGAAATTAGTTGTAAAATGATTTTATGAAACGTGAGCAATTTTTTCCCAATTGTTACAAAGTGTCAACATTTTGACTTACACTGTGTTAGAACTTAAACGACGATAGGTAAGAATGAGGTTCCGATGCATTCGACCTTTACATGTAGTCTTCCTCTAATAACCAAACTAGTAATGCTAGAATGTAGTTGCACGCAAGTTCGACTTGTGTCTTGGCTAGATCATATAACAGGATGTTTATTAAACAGCATGTTTAATAAACATACTTGTTGTTGCTTAATGTTGCAGCAATTCCTGGAACCATTGGTGCCAAGCAGCGCAGCAGGTGAAGCTGCGGCAGCAGCGGAGCGGTCAGCTCAGAAACAGGTGCATGGATTGAGGACCGCTGCGGCTCGGCTAAACCTTGTTATCGAGGTAATTTAACATGAGCTCACGGTATCATCGTATCATGTCGAATTTCCAGTGCTGGACAAAAAGTAGGTAAAAAATAGAATTAAAAATGGAAATGAGAACTTGGCTCTCATACCTTGGTCGTGTGCAAGAAACCGTACAAAGAACCAGTGTATTTCATTCAATTTCTGACCATTATCACAGCCGAAAAATGTCCACAGCTGGACTAGGCCCCCCCAAGTAATAATTTTACCCATCATTGCCGCGCTAGGCAAGCATAGTGTGACTTCACGATGGAAATGCATCCCATTCTGCATTGAGCTACACTGTTTCGGGTGGATATAGAACGCCATCTTTCGGGTCCAGTATTTCAGTCGCCTCTTACGACATATGATACAGGGAGAGGTACTATTTTACTTTGCCGGTAGCCCAGGACAGCATTTAATATGGGTATATCTGCCTTTATAAGGCTGTTTATATCCTCTTAGCTGGCTCAGCTTATTTGCATTTGTTTTTTTATTAGACCAGGTCGACTAAAAATCATCAATCCGCGTGATAGTAATCGTCACCGCAGCGATATCACAAGGAAATCACTGGTTGCCAACATTGTGACTTAAGGATATTATGTCACATTACCCAGTAATTTCACTACTTCTTTTACCATACTGCTGCTTTTTTCAAACCGAAACATAGCAATGCCAACACTGGTGTTTGGCGGTAGAAATAGGTGAGAGTGAGGTACAAATGCAGACAACCTTTGTGTATGTCTACCTCTTGCAATGGGACAAGAGATCAGCATTCTCATCGCATAGCGCTTTGTGATTTCCAGGAGGCAATTATGAGGCAAAATCTGGAAATGATTATAAATCGCTTCGGGAGGCTTTGTCCAGCAGTTTGACGTCTTGCAGCTATTATGGTCAATGCACTTAACCTGACTGTTTGTGATACAATAATTCTGTATGTTCTTTTTCCTAGATCCATGCGCCTGTACTTCTGTTACCACAAAAACCTTCATCACCCAATCTCCTGGTGTTGAATATGGGTAAGTTTGGCTGCTGATGTTCCATAGACACACATTTTGACTGGATAAAATAAATTCATGAGACATCTCATAAATTGATCTACTTCGAGAAAAGTCGCTTAAACTACTTATGCTACGGTACGGTCATAAAACTACTAAGGAAATATAATACATAAATACATAATTTAACGCAACAGTCACCATATAAATATTTGACCTCAGTGCGGATCAAACCCAAAAATAGATATGTAATACCCATCTTGAGTTGCACCCAGACAGTCTCCAGGCACCCCTTTGCCCTTCACCCAGCCCTTGCCGAATTGGCTCCGTGACAAGTCACTTTAATTAAGTGTGACGGATATAAAACAACGGAGGAATTACAAATATACTATTTAAATACATATATGCAACAATCAGAGACAGAAGAAATACAAATACAATCATATAAATATTTGTCCTGAGTGGGGATCGAACACACCTCTTTTGGCGTATAAGATAGGATCCCTATCATTTACGCCATCGGTCCCGTCAACATTGCAGTTGTAGTGTCCTGATTCTAACGTGCCACTAATCTCGGCGCAAAAGATACGATCACTATAATCGGCGTCATCGGGCCTATCATATATTCTTTTGATTGCAGGTGACCTGACCATAGAAAACTTCTTCAAGCTGGTGAACCCAGGGCTGGAGGCCACCAGTCCCAACCAGAGCCCCATCATAGACAACATTCTCATCAAACTTGTCAATGTGACGTTGTCACGAGCTGTGATGACGCTTGCTGGCACTTTAGAAGTTCAGGTAATACATTCAAACTTAAAAATGAATACTTATAATTTAAATTCAACCGTCTGTTTATTATTCCAAATTAGAAGGCTACACGAACTCACATTACTTTTTCATTTTTGGATATATGTCTGCTGTCTCTTTGATTCGGCGAATCTCTAAAATCGCTGGTCGGCTTTAAGGGACTTCCTCTGATTGGTAGCTGAAGTTATAAGGACCAACTTCATCATTTCAGCCATCTAAATTTCACTGTTAGACTTATACCTCCCTAAAATAGGGGGACCTTTGCTTATCATTACCGCGCTGGGCAAGCGTAGAGGCAATCGCAGGAGCATTTTTGCGATGAGGATGCTGCTTCCCATACCCACCCTGTTGTATTGGACTACGCGGTTTGGGGTGGATATACCGAAACCTGTCGGTACAAAAGAATTTGCTATTCATCTCTACCGGTACCCTCGGCACATCTATTACGTCTTTGGATTTGAAACAACAACTTACTTTCAGGAGCCAATATTAGAACCTGTGTCGGCCCGCTGCGACATGAAGCGCGCCGTGTGCTACCAACAGCTCGTCAACTGCAGTTCCAACCGCGAGCTGCTCGCGCTGGAGGCGGACGTCATAGTGGATAGCGTTTTCTTTAACGTCGGACAGAAAGACCTCGCCACTGTACTGGCGGTGTGGACCGATAATCTGAGCGAGGCGCATTATATAGGTGTGGAGTTCCATCAAAGCTAGTACTTCTAAATACCTCAGGCAACTCTTCACCCTTTCCATACATAATAGTACCATACAACTAAAACCCTTTTTTCTTCAGATTCAGTAAAAGTTTAAATATGAACAACGCACCTGGGCGGTGCTAACATTGTAATTTGATGTCAGTAATTGCCCTGCCTCTCTCACCTTCCAAATCGGATATGAGCTCGCTCGTATCAGATTTGGAAGGTGTTATATAGTATTTACCTCTAGTGACTTTTCTATAATAGTTTTCGGGTCAGCCAACTCAAAAGGTTTGCTGACTGCTGGCCGTTTGACAGATGTAACCATGCCCGAATTAAATTTTATGTTTTACTGATAAAAACGATAACCAGCCCCACCATGGTAGGGGCGGGATCGCTTATTGCTAAGTCATCCTATACTTGAACACTTCTCACTCACTTTGTGAGACCACAAAAACTGTCATAATTATTACCACACGAGTCGTAAGAGCTTTTCCTTAATTATAGTATTATGATAAATTTGGTATTGATCTCCCCCCTCCCTCCCTGTAACATCTACTAGAGCTAGTAAACCTCATTCAACGGTTGTCTGCATTAGTTACTCAATCTCACCGATTTCTGCCGACAAATAGCAGTATTCTGTATTATGGCTTAAAGGGTGTGAGAGGCAGTGAAATTACTGGGTAATGTGTCATAATACCTTTAAGTGACTTAAGGTTGGCGACGCGCTAGTGAAGTCCTTGTAATGACTCAAGCATCGAGAGGTTGTGGTTACGTTTATCATCAAGCGGACCGTATGCTCGTTCGCTGATTTCGTAATATAAAAAATAATGTTCTGAGTAAAAAAGACTTTGTATATACCAAATAGCAGGTTTCTAAAGAGATCTTAACAAGTACATAGCATAAATATATTGACGCTTACAGGAAGCATCGTCCCCAGTTCTCCAATTGAAGCTCCAACTTCAGATGCATCTGTAAGAAAGCTACAGGCGTTCCTCGCACAGGGAGAACCTATTAGAAAGGAAGCAGTCTTGAGGTATTTCAATCTTCTTCTTCATAGAATATCTTTATTTATATATTTTCAAAGGAATCGCTTATTATCCATTATTATAATTATACTGTGTATGTCACTGAACTCCTTCTGATTGGAGGGACCGATACTGTTAATTTTTTTGTATGCGTTTAAGCAGATGGCGCTGCAGTCGGTATCTAGGTTATTTATTTATATTATTTGTCTTTCGTTTCATGTTTTGTCTAATGTTCTTGCTGCTTGAAATATTATGCAAGACGTCTTTCGGGTCCGCTAGTTATTATTATATAAACTATACATAAGTATTCTTAATAAGTAACTTTCAAATCATTATGATTTATTTATTTTAAGATATAGCGCGGTTTTTTGACATATTACATTTTTTTTTGAAAAGGCCAGGTAACCATAACGTATAACTAAAACTAAATGTAAATAAACCTCGTAAAAAAGTAATTTTGTTATGAGTAGTCAAAGCATAAATGTTAAAAAATATTACGCTTTCGAGGCAAAAGCGGGGAAGGTTATATCATTACTCGAATATTTTTTATGAATTCTTATGCAATCACTCGATGGATAAGCAATCAGAGAAGCTACATCCCGGGCGACTCCCCCAGGTTCACCCTGGACGGCGTGGAGCTGAAGCTGTTCTCGGACGTGGACGAGGTGCTGAGCTCGCCGGTGCGCGACCCGCAGCGCGGGCTGGCGCGGCTCTCCGCCGGCGAGGCCGGCCTGCAGCTGGCGCGCTACTCCGACGGCAGCTCCGAGCTGTGCGCCAGCCTGCAGAGCCTGCTGGTCGAGGACATCCGGCCGGACCCCACCGTCGTTATCAAGAGGTCGGTCTGCCGTTCAGCTTTGTATTTTCACTCTTAACTAGCAAAGCTCCGGGTTTTTTTAGTGTTTAAATGTTTGTAGGTAATTTTTCTTGTAATTGAATAACCATATAATAAATATATAATACTAGTAGTTACCTACCGTTTTACCAGCGTTAAATTGTAGAACTTTTATACTAACTTTGTACCCCTGTTTTACACCCTTAGGGGATAATTTGTAAAAAAAATTTAAAATATAAAATACCTAAATATACATACCTAAATATAAAAATAACAACTTTACTTAATAACGACTTTGAATGGCTGATATGATGAAACGAAAATAACAGAAGAGTTCGTTTCCAGAATCTTCCAATGCCAAGGCGGTGCTACGAGAGCGTCGGGTGGCATCAGCGTCCGGAGGCCACCGCTGATCGATTGTAGCGTGCGCGTGGCTCCAGCCAGGGCTGCCCAAGTAGACGTGCGAGTAGACCGCACCAGATTCAATCTGGCGCCGGCCTTCTTGCTTCAGCTCGCAAGGACTTTCTTGGATGCTGTACCAGGTACATTTATGTCTTCTCAGATGCGAACAACTAGAAGTTTTCTGATCATTTTCACTTTTGCAATAATTCAAAGGCCCGGGCCCGGCCGGTCATTTTCTCCTTTTACCCACATAGATATAAATTCATAACATTTTATTCATATAACTTCGAAATAAAATTTTCTTGCTGTCTTTGCATGACTTGCTGTCATGCTGTCACTATGGTTAAAGGTTGCCCCCTCAAGGGATGATTTTCAAAAATATATTTCACAAATGTTTCATAATTTTCAATTAAAAACCTTAAAAACAGCAAAGTTTCATACCAACTCTGCACCTCCGTTGCACCCCTATAGGAGGTAATTTTTAAAAAATCCCTCATAGTGCTCCTCTTTTTGTATCGAACCCCTGTGCAAAATTTAAAGTTTTTACCCTTGTAATTTAGGCCCTGCTTTGATATTTTATTTATTTATTTATTGAACTTTATTGCATAAAATATTACAAAATGTGCAAATGCATTAAGTTCGTAATGCCGGTTGGCATTATATCCCAGTCAATTATTTTACGAAACAAAAAAAAATACATATAGTGGTGCAGACGATATGTACAAAAAAAAGATAAACGTTACATACACAGTTGTATAAATAAACGCAATAAATACATATGATATAAAAATATATAAAAGAACGTATATCAAAAACAGGGTTATAAAGTTAGAGAAGCAGCATCAGTAAATATATCAGTCAGTCAGTCAGCTCCTTCTATTATAGATTTACATTTTAAATTATTCTAAGTTATTCAATGTTGCATTTCTGCTGGCTGTATCAAGCACATGTTTGGTAGGCGACAAGGCAACGGACGGTGGTGTGGTAAACCACGGGTACGTGGGTGACTTGCACCCTTCCAAGCCGTGCAACAACAACCGAGCCACCCGCGTGCCAAGCTCCAACGACTCCACCAGCGGATACTATTCCACCTGTAAGTTCCACAGTGCTGAGAGGTACCGGCAGTAGAAGCCCTTTTACAGAACCGACAGATGGCGGTATATACATCCGAAATGTATATATCTCAAATGCACGGGGCGGGGATGGGCAGCAGCATTTCTAAGTTACACTCTGCGATTGCTACCACGTTTATGCAGTACGGCAATTAAAGGCAAAATCTGCCCTTTCTTGGAGAGGCCTAAGTCCAGCGGTGAACTTGCTATAGCTGATGATGAAGTACTACATACTGTAAAACAGCAGGATAGTTACAGTTTCTTCGCATATTTTGGGACGATGGAGTAGCAAGGTTCTAGAATGGAGACCACGTATTGGCAAGCGTAGCGTTGGGCATCTACCTAAAAGGTGAACAGACTATCTTCCCTATGTTATAAAAGGAACCCTTGTGTACAATTTTATTGTCTTATAGTTTAGGCCCTATGTTGATATGTCAATCAGTCAATCAATTTATAATTTGTACATAAGATATAAAAATCAGTTGTTATCCTGAATACTGAAACAACTGTTTTGTTATGATCATTAAATACAATTTAGTTGAGAGAGGTATTCCATGATCGTAACAAGTGGAGATCCAAAGTCTCTGCCTACCCCGATGGGACACAGGCGGGATGTATTATGTATGTATGTAAGACGAGATTTCTATTGAAGCAAGCCTCTTGTAAAACTGTAGTACATAAAATTCCAGCGACATCAATAGCGGAGGAGACGCCTGGTCTCTCCGTGTCTATCCAGTTCCGACAACCCGAGGTGATGTTTTTCACGGACATGAACAAGACTGAAGGCCACGCGCTGCTGTTACGTGCCGAGCTGATGGTAGACTATTCCTGCCATAGTAATACTGAGAATCTGGTCGTCTCGCTGGCTGGTCTCCAGGTACTGTCACAAATGTCACAAATATTTTTATTAGTCTATATGCTTGACGTTGTAGGTTTCTACGTTTAATCGTATGTTAGTAATTATTTACCTCATAATTAGTTATGAAAAGCATAATTTATAAACAAAACAGAAAAAACGGCGGCTGAAGATAATTAATTACACTTCTAGGAAGCTTTTGAAAATGTCAGAATATCCAAGAGAAATGAAAAATATTCGTAATTACCACAAGACAAAATATCTATACTTAATAAATAAAATGTTGTGCCGTGTGGTACCGGCAGAGTAGAATAGTACCTCCCCTGTATCAGGTGTCTAAATATGCGACTGAGGTACCAGAACCGACAGATAGCAGTATGTCTTTCCACAACAGTATAGCTCAAATGAAGATGGACGGAGGGGCGGGGATGGGCAGTAGCATCCCCGTCGCGAAAGCTACACTCTGCGATTGCCAATAGTCTTGCCCATCGCGGCAATTATGGCGGAATTCCCTCTTTCTTGGGAAAGCCTATGTCCAGCAGTGGAGTTACAATGGCTGATATGATGAAATTATCGTGCCATATTTCTATATAGTAAAATTTGTTAAAGTTAAACATATACGCAGACCAATAACGTCTCATGGTTATCGACAAATATCAATCCTATACAAATTACAAATATATGATAGATTCTTAATAGCCGTTTAAATTAGCAAAAATCAACAGTAAAAAACAATTTTAGGTATTTCATTAATTTCCAAAAAGCATTAGATACTATCTATCAGATACCCTTAGAGAAATTATCACACATTGTAGTTAATAGATTTACACATACAATTTTTAATTTATATAATTAGATTAAGAACAGATCATAAAATATATTTCAACGGCTTTAAAAAACGGTTGCCGCAAAGTAACCGAAACATTGTTAAGCATTAAATAAACAAAGTTTTAAAGCCGTTTATAGTAATTTTATTAAAAGATCACAAGTTAGCGAATAGGAGTCTTTAAAATTCAGCCTAGATATAATATGGTGTGTCACAGGGTTCGGTCTTGGGTTCTCTACTCTTTTTAGTTTACATTAATAATATTAAAATACTTTTCCACAGTTTTTATAATATTCAAGATATTTGTATGTATTTTTGGTTAAGTTGCGGCCAACGTTCTTAAGATTGACAAAGATCACGATCACGATTAGAAAGTATACATTTACTACCTCCATCAAAATTCGCGATGAACGAATGAACGCGCAAGTTTCCAAAATAAATGCGTTTCAAACAGAAAGTAGTGAACGCATAAATATTGCATCTTTAATATTTGAACAATCATGTAAATTTCCTTATAATATGGCGTTTTATTTGAAATATCATCTTCTAGTATTAGTTATTTTAAGATTCAAATTCAAAGTCAACAAATCATCAAAACAACATAAAAATCATGTCTAAGAGATCTGCTTATTAAAATTTTACAAAAATGACATCAATGATCAAGTCAACTGATATATGAGTCATTTAAACAAATAGGTCATTAAGTGTCCTACTTTAATGCTAGTTCGGCATCAGGTGGGTCTTGTAACTAAGTTTATAGCAGGTTTATAACCCGAGCCACAAGGAAAGAACCCGTGAGAAAAACTGAGGGTGATAAGGGGTTCCAATAACACCCAATGGTAGATGTTAATAGTGGAAGTTAGAGTGTTTCAATTCAATCCCAAGCAGTTTCATCATTAGTATAATCTTTCAAACAGTTTCAAGCAATTCTTGAATTTATTTAAAGACATTATTTTAAGATATGTATTGCATGGATATTTCACAGGTGATGTCGAAGTTGCAATCGAAGTTGAAGAACCTGGCGCCGCAGCCCGTGCTAAAGCCGTGCGACGTGGAGTTCTCCAAGTGCTTCAAGAACGTAGAAGAAGGCGTCAGGGTCAAACTCTCGGTGTCTGACATCGAAGTGCACATCGCTGCCACCACTGTCCACACCGTTATGGGTAATTTTCCAAATAGATAAAGATTGTACGGTTATTTCGGTTTTTCCGAAGAATCTTTTATGAAAACCAATAGGCGACAAATGCGCTTTTGAACTTCAGTTGGAATAAATCACTCTTATATTTATTTATGAATTAGTTTACTGTCATACATACTTATATTTATAATTAAATATAGTATTAACTAGACAAAAACCTAGGGGACATGTACACGACATGTTCTATTTAATTTTTTTTTTATATTTATAAGACAATTTGATAGTGATCTAGGAATCTTGTAATAATAAACGTGTTGCTCTGAAAATACAAAGAAACGACATGTAAAGTTTATTAATTTTAGCTACTATTTAAAAATTAGCTAGTCGATTCCTTTATTACACAATTAGTAAACTTTTTATTAATTTTTATTTATCTACCCTATCGCCATATTTTAAAAACGTCATTAAGTTGGCACTGTCAGTCGCGCCCTCTATTCATAGATAGGCCCATAGATAATTAAAGAACTAATTTCTTTACATATTCTCATTATTAGATAAATTTATGTCTTCTGTCTCTGTCTATATTGTTTATTATTCTAAACTTCATTTTTTACACTGCAGTAAAGTGTCAGGAATACATACCAAGTCATAAGACTATGAATTAGTTCGTTGCTCTAATGAACTCTAATCTATGTAAAATATTTTTGTACGACAATATAAAATGATCTATGCCTACCCTTCTCTTAGACATAATCGAAGAGATCACCTCCGAGTTGACAATACCGGATGAAAAGGAACCGTTCCACTTCGCCTCCTACCACCCAAAGATGGAGAAACTGGACGAAGACCTGTGGTCGCCGAAGAAGCTGACCCCGCATGTAGTCTTGAACGCGGAGGACACCTACGCGCAGCCGCAGTACCCGAGCACGCCGCCCTCAGAGACGCTGCAGGTGTCGGTGCCGGCTGCGCGCCTGCTGCTAGAGCTGGAGTATACGCGCCGGGTGCCTGTGCTAATGCTCAAGGTCAGCCAGCAGTGACACCTGCACCCGTCTAGGTGTAAAGGCTGAACGCAGGACGCCGAACAGCTCACGATTTTTTTCTGATTCTTCATCACTTTTGGTCTAAACTCTACACTAAACGCGACATGATCAAGAAAAAATAAGTTTTAATCATAAAGAAACTTCGAATTAATAGTATTAAATTACAACTAATTCAAATAAACAACACGCAACATCTCATAAATTTACTTGACTCTGAAATTATGTGTTATTGGCACTGGGGTTACGGGTACCAGACAACAGAGGAATCACAAACAATACTTAAATACATATTTGATACATACACCCAGAACTAGCCGGGGGGTACTGCAGAGTAGAATAGTAGGTGCCTCTTTCTGTACCTGTGGTACTGGACCCGAAAGATGGCAGTAGACCAATCTGAAACATCTCAGCTTAAATACTACAGGGTGGGGATTGGCAGCAGCATCCTCGTTGCAAAGTTGCACTCTCCGATTACCCATTATGGGCAAAAATCCTCCTATCTTGGGGAAACCTATGTCCAACAGAGGAATTTTTATAGCTGATATGATGACCCGGAACAAAAACAAATATTCATCACACAAATGTTCGTCCTGTGGAGGAATATTCCCGTGACGATGGGAGTATAAAATAGGGACACCGCAGAACGCATCATCAGGGCCGTCAAACTAATTTTAATATTAAACAAGCACAAGACAAGTACCATAGATGGCTGAAGATTCATCAAACCATCCATTGGAAGTCCACTGCTGGACAAAGCCCCAAGAGAAGGGGAATTTTACCCATAATTGCCGCGCTGGGCAAGCGTGTTGCTTGCCTACCCCCTCCCTGTGCTTTTAAGCTGCACTGTTTCGGATACCGCCATATGTCGGCTTTGTTACTTCAGGCGCCTCTTAGGACACTTAGTACAAAGACAGGTGCTATTTTAATCTATTTCTAATCAGCCTGTGATACCTAATTTGTTTGCATATATGTAAAAGTACCTTTACCGGCTTATCATTCCTAGCTATCGAGTGAAGTCACAGTCCACGACTGGTCACGCCAGCTACACGGCCGCGCGTCGCTCGCGTTGCAGGCGAGCTGCTACAACGAATGCCTGGACGTGTGGGAGCCGCTCCTGGAGCCTGTGCTCCAGCATGAAAACATCTGCCGCCCGTGGGACCTGACTGCCATGATTTTCCAGGTCACAACCCTCACGTTTAGTCCTAGCTGCTTTAATTGCTCAAAACTAGTTAACCAGATAACGAACAAACAGTAAAAAGCACAATGCACAAAACTTGGAAACTAGAGCTGGAAAATTTTACTTAAATTTCCCACTCTATTGAAGTAAAAATTGTAAAAATCTAATGAAGTGAATATCTTATAATTATGTAACAATTTCTTTTTCAGGCTAAAGCTCATCCCATGTCGTCACGCTTAGACACAAACATCCGGCAAGAGGCTGAAGAGGTATCCACCTCAGATTATCCAAAGAGGTCCAAGAGTAAGAACGAATTTAAATCGGAGACTTCAGCAGATGAATGCGACACTGATAACGAAATGACGTTCATACGAAACCCGAACGACAGAGAGAGCAAGCCGTACAGCGTAGACTTCAACGCGGGCAACATGTCGCTGTTGAGCGATTTAGACGCGATGAATGAAAACGCATTGATGGACACATTGGCAACAGATATTGGACACTTATTCACTGAGTATGTTATTTTGGCATGTTACAAAGACTATTTTGGAACGGGTTTACCGTTATCTAAATAGGCCTATCACAAGCACTTATAAATTATCAATGAAATAATAATAAAAAAGTAACATTAATATTTTCAATAAGTGTATATGCATAATAGACGACCGAAGACGACCCTGATGACCCAAGGAATCATAAAAGTTATCTAACACATATATTGCACCCACCTTAAACGGGTCTTCCGGCGCCATACGAGTCTTAATGATTTTGTTATAGAAACAATATCTTTAAAACGAACTATAAACACACACATTGTATGTTTGACATTCGCAGTGATTCTAGTGCAGAAGAACAGAGCAATGACGAAGACTCGTCGGCTCCAGAACATAGCGAAGTGGAAGGCAGCGACAACGATGATAGAAATAAGATTGTCTCTTACCCAGACGGAGAGGTTAAAGGCAAGAAAGAAAATGAGCCCAAAACAGTTACATTACAAGTGAGGGCCAATTGAACATTTAAGTCTTATGACTTAAATCTATACATTATGATATTTATTATGATATTTAGCCATTTTAATATACCACTGTTTTCAGACCCCGTGTTAAGTTGTAGAGTACACCTAGCGTCATTTATGCTACGCTGATATTGATCATAGCCTGATATTATATAGCGTTCCCCGTTAATTGGACTATCAAACACTGAAAAAAAATTCAAAGTCCAGAGATTAAGAGCGTTTAAACAAATGAACAAACTTTTCAGCTTTATTATATTAATATGGATAATAGAAATTATATGTATATTTGGATGTATAGTTATTTTTATATGTAATGTGTATATATAAGCAATATATGTATTTTATTATTAATACATTTATGTGATTATTGTTATAATTTAATATTATTTGTAAGGCGGTGCGCCTTATTCCTTTTATGTTTCGTTCGATGTTTGACTCTAATCAATATAATACCACTAGCCATTAAATCCGCCATTATATTTTGAATGTTCTAAATAAATAAATGATAGATATCTCCGGGCTTAGATAACTCCCCTCTAACACCCACCCCGCTCTATATATATATATATATTATCTGTCTGTTGTCACATTAAGTGATAAACAAAAAGACATAACTATAAATAAAATTGAACGTATAATTAAAAGTAAACGAAAGTAAATATTGAATATGTTTGCGATAAAAAACAAAGTGGAACTAAAATGTTTATATTTCAGGAACCAGTCCGCGAGGACAGCGTCAACTCCGGAATAGAGACAGAAAGTTTCACAGAAAGAATGTGTACCTACGTAGTTGTTGAAGCGAAGAACGCGCTGAACATCACGATCAGTCCAGCGGGCGCGCGGGCGCTGCTGGCGCTGGCAGCCGCTTGCGGCGACAGGACTGCGGCAGTCACCTCGATAGTGACTGCCGAGACCGGGCTCATTCTTGTTAATGACATCGGTAATATTTTTTCCCCAATTACCTACAACCAGTACTTACCTTCGCGCATCAAGCATTTCCTTGAAATATCACCACCTTGTCTCTATAAAAACTTAGTTGCACTATCATCATCATGATATTAGACGTTTGCTCATGGACTTATGTCTTCCGAAAAATTATCGGCTTTCACCCAGCGCCCTCCTGCAATTTCATTCAGTATATTACAAATACATAGGATATTAAATCTCAAGTCTAATTGAACTTGACGACGCTTTCTTACTAAGTTTATTAAAATCTAGTTAACCTGACAAACGTTGATCTGTCTTTAATAATTCTATTTATGTTTCTATATACCTAATTACATACATTATATACATCATTGTGTCCGACCGGGGTCGGCAGACACTATGGATCTCCACTTGTTACGATCTTGGCATACGTCTATAGTTACCCTTACTCGCATTAGCCCTTTCATACACGCTCGTTTTTGCTTGGTACTTCTGCCCTATGGCTAATTAATAATAAAGAATATATATATATATACTTATATATATATATATATATATATAGACATATATCTATATAATTTTATCATCACCTGTTCCAAACGATATTTGCGTAGCACATTCTGTCAAATGACAGACATTTACCTCAATCGGTTATTACAAGCAGACGTCAATAACATCGTCAATTACAAACAAACATCCAAGTGAAGCTAATAAAAACATGTTCAAAAGACGCAAATGTTGGTGACGTGACAACAAAGTTGGTAAATGTAAAACTATTTTTTTTTAGTTTTTTTAAATTGTATGTATCGGGTGGTACCGGCAGAGTAGAATAGTACGTCCCCCTGTACCAGGTGTCATAAGAGGAGACTAAGGTATCAGAACCAACAGATGGCGGTATATCCATCCGTAACAGTGTGCCTGAAATGCACAGGGCGGGGATGGGCAGCAGCATCCTTATCATAAATTGCCAAAACGCTTACCCAGCGCGGTTATTATAGGTAATCATCTCTTTTTCTTAGCAAGACCTATGTCTAACAGTGGATTCCAATAGATGATATTATGATGATGAAACTATATTTTATTGCTTATTTTACATGGTTGCAGGCCCAGGATCTACAGTGCAGCTCAGGACTCACGCTGAAGTAGATTTAGCGGGAAACGACCGGGTATTGGCTGTGGCTGATTATGACATGGACACCAGTCGACCTAGCACTCCAGGTAAAGGTCGAAGATGAGAAGTATTTTTTATACAAAATAATACTACCAAACCTGATAGACGCTGGCCTGTCTTAAACTGAGATATAGACTAGCCTATCTTTCAAGTTGGATCAAACTGTACACAGAAGGCAAAAATTTATTAAAATTTAAGAATTAGTATAAAGTTTATCCTGGAAAAACACTGCGACACGAACTTTTTATATAAATAAATAAACTCACATAGCATCTCTTATATTGTCTGACACCGAAATAGCTGCTTAAAGCTCGTGTAATGGACATCAGACAACAGAGGAATTTAAGATAATAAATAACACCCAGACACGAAACGAATACAAATATTGTTATTATTAATATTTACTCTGGGTAGGGATCGAACCTTGAGGGCACAACAACTATTTGCGCCGGGACAGATGGTAATGGTATATAAAGATAGAGGGCCAACAAGTAAAGGGTATACGACAGGCTCGCTGCCGGCCTTTAGGTTAAGAATAGATTCCGCTCTTGAAGGACCCTAAGTAACGGTCAGGGAGTACCACCGCAGCGAGTTAGCTTCTTTGATCAGCGGCGAGTGAGGGAATGGCACTAAATTGCACGTCTTATTTTACATTTTACCATCCATCGAGGTGGTAGGGATGTTATTCGATCGAGGTGGTGGTCGATTGCGAGTGGTGCGGATTAGAAACTCAGTCAATGGAGCCTTACATTATTTTATGGACAGCCAAAATGTGTCATGAAGAGCACGACTGGCTGTTTATAGAGGTATGTTGGTTCCAACACTGACCTATGGTAGTTAATGTTGGGTATGGCTGAAGAAGCGCGCGAGTAGATATGAATGCTGTTGAAATGAGAGCACTTCGAAGTATGTATGGTGTGAGTTTGAGAGATAGATCAATGGGCTGTGAAAGATGGTATTGTGACAACAATAGAGAAAGAAATGTTGTGATGGTTTTGACATGTAGAAAGGATGGAAGAAAGTAGAATGACTGCACAAATATATTTAACGGAAATGAATAGAAGAGTTAGTTTAGAATAGTTTAAAATAGACTAGGTGAACATTTCTTGACCAAGTAGAAAAGGTATAAAAGAAGTGCCGGGTCAGAAGTACCAAGAATAAACGAGTGTGTATGAAAGGACTAATGCGAGTAAGGGAAGCGAGGTATACCAAGATCGTAACAAGTAGAGATCCATATATCAGCCTACCCCGCTGGAACCAGACGTGATGTATGTATGTAGTATAAATAAACATTACAAAAGACAATTCCTTTAGTAAATTATTGTGGCATTCTAGGTTGTGATTCTTCAGGAGCAGATCTTTTAGATGAAGTCGTGGAAGTGACGAAACCAGAATTAACAGATGTCAGCGAAGATTGGGACTGGTGAGAGATTCCTTTTATTCTTCTATTTTTTATTTAATTTGTACGTCGAAAAGACATAAAGTCGACCATTATGGATTTTACTTATAAAGAACAAGCAAGTAGGACTTCTTGGAGTTCTTGTTTGTTTCATCACATACAAGGATATCATCATATACAAGGACATCACTTGCGCATCGCCAACCTGGTGACTTAAAGATATTATATCGAATTTCCAAGTCTTTTAACTGTCTTTCTTACGCTTCCAAAAGAATACAACAATACCAGCCACTGCTGCAGCACTGCTGTTTGGCAGTAGATATAAAGAGTTATTCTAATAAAACATTTATTGTGCACCAATCAGTGTGTTCGAGGGCGGGTTTCCGGCTGGAGGCATGTCACCGGCGGACGTGCAGGATTGTTCCCCGCCCCCCGCAGCGCCTGCCGCCCTTCGGCGCCGGCTCACCGACCTCACGCTGTCCATCCGCCTCCATGACCAGGATCAGCTCACCGTGAGTCTATAATGATATATATGTAACCCGCGTTAAATTGCAGAACTTTCTTTGCATTGTGCACCCCCTTTTTCCACTCTTATGATTTTCGAATTCGATTTTAAGTGTTTCCTGACTTCTAATAAAGATATTTAATACTGAATTTCATCCAAATAACTTTAAAAACAGCAAGGTTTCATACTAGCTTTGCACCAACATTTTCCCCCTTACAGAGGCATTATCAAAAATCTTAGTGATCTACATTATAAAAGGAACCTTCCACAAAAATATCTCAATAATCACGTGTTTAAGTTACTGCATATTGCTAGGGGTGTTCTAGTATAGATTTCTGGGGAGGTGATACATAAAACCTTATTTCTTACGAAGGCCTCTCTTGTTTGTCATATAGATTCCATGCCCACTCCGCAACGTGTCCAAACTCTACGCAATACAGTCGAGCCGGTACGCCACACGCTACTACATCATGGTCGAGAGGATGTGTCGGTATAACAATAAAAAAATCGTCGTCAGGTCTCCATTGCAGGTATGAAAATATTAAAATAATAAGTAATTCTTTATTTTCATTGTCGACGAAATTTTAGTTCATCGTCTTACATTGAAGACGACGTTTAATACATCTCTGACATTGGACAATTTAAAAATACGTGACGACTTTTGTTTACGCTTTAGTGACCGAGAAAAATATTCTATGATGAAAACGGTATAGCAAGACACATATTTTTTCTGGATGGGGATCGAACCCACGATCGTTGATGCATTAGATAGGATCACACCATCTGCGCCATTGGGAGCGTCAATATAAATGCTTTTCAGATCATTAACCCTAATTCAATCATTTATTAGACCAGTTCGACAAACAAACATACAGTCTGCTTATCAAGTGGTGTCAAGTGAGCGTCACTGCCTATAAACGTTTGTATATTTTGTTTCTTCATTTATTATATCACAAGGATACTCTTCTTCTCACTATCACCTTGCCAACCTTGTGACTTAAAGAAACTCAATTATTCAACTTTCTCACCCTTCAGCCACAGCCCTTGTGTTCCGGACACATTCAGACGACGTTTTGCATTCCTATCATCATCATTACAGTCATTGGAAGTCCATTGCTGGACATAGGCATCCAAGGAAAGGAGAATCACGCCTATAATTGTCGCGCTGGGCAAGCGTGTTGGCAATCGCACAGCAGAGTCCTATATACTAATCTAATCTTCCATTTAAGCCGTGAGGTACCGGCAGAGTAGAATAGTGCCTCTCCCGGTACTAGGGCGTAAGAGACGCTTGAGGGCTCAGAACCGACAGATGGTGGTACATCCATCCACAACAGTGAAGCTCAAATGTACAGGGCGGGGATGGGCAGCAGCAGCCCATCAACAATTATGGGCAATAATCTCCCTTTCTTGGGGAGGCCTACGACCAGCAGTGAACTTCTAATGGCTGATATGATGTTAATGATGATGAATCTCCCATTGTTTTTTTATTCCAGGTCCGAAACGAGACCTCCTATGCTCTAGAGTTGTTCTACAAGAAAGAAAAAAATACCCACATGCAACCGAATAGTGCCGATTTTATAGGCTCTCTCGCGAATCCCTTCGACGACAAGATGCGCCTCGCCGTGATCGCCCCACAGGAGACATATAACGTGCCCCTACACATTGCTTACCACTGCAAACTTTTTCTGTTGCCTTCTAATTTTGAGTAAGTATTCTTACGAATGCCTGAAAGATTAAAAAAACAACACTATTTGACAAGTTTGCTTGCCGAAGATTGATACAAAATAAAACTTGACTTCAAATCACAATGTCTAATTATATATTTTTCGTTTTAGGACATACCAGACTGCAAGCTGGGGTATCTGGTGGGTAGAGTTGACCCAAGTTGTGGAAACTGCTCGCGACATGATTTGTCCAGCTAAAGATGGAGATGATAAGAGAGTATTCGTTATGAGAATACTGTTTGGTGAGTAAAAGTTGTTAGAAATTATTTACGATCGACGGACCCGGTGGCGCAAGCGGGAGTAATCCTATCTTGTGCGCCAAGGTCTCGGTCCGATGGATATGTCTGGGGAGATAGGATAAATATTTCATTATCATCATCACAGCAATTGGAAGTCAACTGTTGGACATAGGCCTCCCCATTAAAGGGGGAATTACGTCCGGAATTACCGCACTAGGCGTGTTGGCTATCGTAGAGCGCAACTTTTGTAATGGCGATGCTGCTGGCCTTTTTGGCCCTGTGCATTTGAACTACACTGTTTCGGATAGATTTACCGCCATCTGTCAATTCGAGCCGCTTAGGCGATTCTTACGACACCGGATACAGAGAGAGGCACTATTCTAATCTGCCGACACTTCACGGCTTTTAAATATTTATATGATGAATATTTGTGTCGGGTCTGTGTGTGAGCAATCAATGCAAAGGGTTACTTCAAATCCTAAACTAATAAATTCTACGTAAAAGCTTGATAATAAATGCACCGCTCATTACTTCCATTTTAAACGATCAACAAACCGAGTCCTCGTTTCTCCAGATCGCCAATACCACGAGTTCGACAGCCTCATACCCAGCCACGTGTACCGCGTGCTGCCCCCACTGACCATCTACAACCGGCTGCCGTACGCGCTGGAGCTGCGCAGCACCGGGGCGCCGCAGTGGCGCGCGCGCGTGGAGGCGGGCGAGCGCCAGCACGTCCACACGCTGCAGCCCGAGCAGCTGCAGCAGCTCGAACTGCACGTACACTGCATGGGCCTGGCCTGGTCTGCCAGCTTCACCCTGTGGCTCGGTGAGGAAGCGCAAAAGTCCTGTTTAGATTCAGAGATGCACGAAAGCCGAGCGATAATAATTCTACACTAATATTATAAATCGTTTATTTAATCCCTACTAATATTATAAATGCGAAAGTAACTCTGTCTGTCTGTCTGTCTGTTACGCTTTCCCGTTTAAACCTCTCAACCGATTTTGATGAAATCTGGCATAGACAATCTTTAGACCTTAAGAAAGGACATAGGCTATTTTTGAACTCGAAATAAGGGTTGTAAGGGGTTGCAAGGGGGAATGAAAAGTTGTTTGCATGGATCGCTATTTTTTGAGCTAGAAACTTAAAACTTATTTTTCAGGCCATTGATTCGATATAAATAAAGGTGACATTCAAAGTTTATATAATTTGAAGTAAATAGGTATGGTACCCAAAAAACTATTCCACGCGGACGAAGTCGCGGGCACAGCTAGTATTATATATAATTAAGATCGTGGTATTTTTGAATGTATGGCACGAATAAACTCAAAAGGTTCCAAACGGATTTCAATAAATCTTTCACCATTAGAATGCCAGATTATTATTGAGTAATATAAGCTATAGTTTTTACTAGGAAAAATTAGGGATCTTTACTAAAATTTCAATAATGTAATCTAAGATATGAATGAAATGCCATAAAATGACTTTCGTCGCATTTGTGGCGGTTGGGTTAGTTGTAGGTGCAAGATTTTTCAAGCCTATGATCAGTTTTATTTAATGCTAATATGTTTAACTCAAATGTTAAAAACAATTGTCCACCCGTGCGAAACCAGGGCGGATCGTTAGACGCTCAATAATTTCACCATAAAGTTTATCCGTCGCTTTGTGTACAAACACTGAGAAGTGGCTCCGATTATAAAAAGATTCTTTGACATTTTAAAATTGAGAGCTATTCTCATTTACACATACAGACATCATGCGTGTGTTCCATCGGGGTTACTTTACCTTAGTTCTTTCATGTACGTTCGTTTATTCTTGTTACTTCTGGCCTGGCCCATTTGGTTAAGATATGTTCGCCTAGGTCAACCAAATTTTCCATTTATTTCCGTTCTATTTGTGCAGTCATTCTATTTTCATCCATCCTTTCTACATGTCCATGCCATTTTTACATTAATTTCTCTATTGTTGTCACAACATCATCTTTAACACCCCATTGATCTCTTATTACACTATTCTTTAATCTATCTCTCAAAATCAC
>JACJUM010003147.1:1046188-1065367 GCA_020976665.1 Heortia vitessoides
TCATAGATAGGCCCATAGATAATAATTAAAGAACTAATTTCTTTACAGATATTTAAGTTATAACTTTAATTATTTTATTTATATTGGAATTTCCGATTTCAATAATTAAAAAAAATAATCATCAGGTATTGAGACAGTCTTGAATATTAAATTATTTATTTGGATAAAAATTTATAAATGGTATGTATAACACGGTCTGATTTTGATCGGCATTTCTTTCAATTTGTTATATTTAAAAGATATTATACGAAGTTTTTTGTAGATATTGATATATTCTATAATATTGTTCAACATTTTTTTGCCCTATCATTAATACTCTTCGCAGCGTATGCGATGAAAGACGTTTTATGGCTAATTTTTTTACACCTTCGGTTGGTTTTAATAGGAATTCTTCAAGATTGCTATAGTTATCTAACCTATGTTACTCAGTGATAATGTAGCTTTCTAATGAAAAAAGAATTATTAAAATCGGTCCGGTACTTTTTGAGTTTATTCATTACAAACAAAAATACAAATCCTTCCTCTTTATAATATTAGTGTTGATGATTATTTATTTGAAGAATTATATTTGTGATTCCTCTGTTGTATAATATGCGTAGCACAAGTGTTTTAAGCGACATATCCGAGTTACATCATTGTATGAGATGTTGTGTGATTTTTTTGTATTTAATACCAGTATAATTTTTCATCGTGCAATCGGAAGATTGAACCAAGCTTTTTATCCTTTTTTCTTATTGTATACCGATAATTAGACATTCTTTCAACAGTCACGGCTCGAAATGGATTAACAGGCAGGAAATGGATTAACCGGTGTATTTTCTAGTGATGTAGGAACAATGAAAACTCAAGCTTGGTTGACAATAAATTATTATTATATTACACTACGTTTCTATAAAAGAGACAATAAAAATAATTAAAGGTACATAATGGTATAATTGACGTATCTAATTCATGAATGACCATAAACAGGCTTTGGCCTGCTCGGCTTCTCCAGCGACAAGGTCCCATCATCATGCAATGTATAAGCAGTTCCTTTGGAGCGATGGGACCATATCTTAATAGCTTTGAGATGAGAATCGCTCTGTTCCTTTGCCGCCGACGGTGGTGGAGCCGGTTCCACTTGTGGGGCTTTAATGGCTGCTGCAGCGGCTGATGGGAGCAGTTTGCTCGATGCAGGTGGCGATTGAGGTAGTGTAGGGTGATGAGCTGATGGCGATATTACCTGTAACGAAAATGATAAGAAATTACATTAAGATTATTTAATTAATTAACTAAATTTTAATTTCTTAAAATAAGAAGTATTTTCTAGTAATTTGGTAAAATCTACTATTAAAACTTTAGAAATTTTATACCCTCTTTACCCTCTTAGGAGTTAAAAAATCCAGTCTTAGTGAGCACCTATGTTCTAAAAGAAACATCAATGCAAAATTGGAGACTCTTAATTTTGTAGTTTCTGAGAATTCGTGATGAGTGTGTGCCCTTTCGCTTTTATGTATGAATGTTTGGTTGTAGGTAAAATAACATTTCAAACAGCAATATTATTATTTATTACATACTCGGGCTCGATGGCACAGATGATAGTGATCCTCTAGTGCGCCAAAGGTCGTGATTTCGATCCCCATCCACGACAAATATTTACATTATGGTTTTTGTGATTGTTCTGTGTCTGGGTGTTAAATACATGTATTTAAGTATAACATTTGTTATTCCTCTGTTGTCTGACGTCCATAACACAATTGCCTTAAGTGATGATGAAGATGATGTGTGAATTTATTAATATATTTATTACTAAAGGTTAATTTATATTTCATTAAAAAATTATACAGAGATAACCTTCTTTTGGTAAATATTTTTCTGAGTACCTTGTTTTATTATGTATTGGTGTTTCAAAGAGCAATAACTATTATGTATCTGAAGTGGAAGAACGAAAGCGATCGCTTATTTACCTAAGCGATTAACGGACCTCAGCGGAAAGTGATCGATCCGAGCAAAATTTTCTTATAACATGCATGAAGCTATAATGATGCAATAAAATCTTGTTGCTGGGAATTATATAATTTGTAACGATGTGTAAATAAATTATTTGAGTTTCTTAACTCCTATATACTTACGCTATAATGAGGCACATGATACGAACTAACAGTATGTAGTTTAGAGTTGTAATCCATTAGAGGTAGATCGCCAAAACTTTCTACTTGGTACCCAGGCACCTTCATGACTGAAGGCACGTTGTCTGTGTTGGACACGTCAAAGTCCTGATCATCGCGGAGATTAATCGGCTTTGGTAATTGCTCTTCTTCCATCGCTCTGCCGTCAGTCAATGTACCGGTTTCTATTTTATCTGACGGAGCACTGTAGAGTTCCTGATGTATATACGAGTTCATGAACGAGAATTCATTATTGAGTATTGACTCTTCAGTGTTTAATGGTATCCCTGACAAGTCTTGGTGGTTCAAATTCTGTGAGTTGGTGTAGATTGATGATGGTGCATCTTGCGTGTATTCTGGTTTAATATCGTTGTGGTTTTGAGAATACGGACCTCTAAAGGAACTGGCTAATGGTTCGAAATTGTGATAATTGTTCGTGTTTACTGTTTCTACAAATTGATTATTTACCGAATCAATATTTTTAAAGACTTCACCGCTTGCAAACGGCCCGTTCTGAGAATATGTTTTCTCTGCATTCACCTCTTTTACAGCAGCTTTATTAAAATTAATATCACTTATCTCTTTACTGTAAATGCTGTTCTGTTTATCAAACGAATTCTCTTTATACTTTCCACCAGTAAACTCTATAATCTTATCCAAGTCTTTCTTCGAAAGATGTTTAACAAGATTATTGATGTCTTCATCACCCAAACCCTCACTGCTAGGAGTGGGAGGTCGTCTACTAACCTTTGTTCTGAAGTTTCCAGGGTACGGTGGATCATCGTTGTCCATATAATTCGGTGGAGGTGTGTAAGAGAAGAAACCTTTGACGGGATATACGTTTGGTGGTCTCCTGTAGAACCTGGGTGGTGGGTTGGAGTAATACTTCGCTCGCTTAATCCTCACATGTCCGGATGAATGATTGACATCACACTCAACTAACACTATTACTGCACATATCACTAAAACCGCTATAGTTGATATGGTAGGCATGCTTGGACGTGTTGTGTGTTCGCCTGAAAACTGAGAGAAAGGGAAATTGTCGTCGGCATCTTATAATAGTTGAGATGAAAGTTGTGCTAATTGTGTTAGAGGCGGAAACTCGGACGTGGGCAAACATGATGTCGGGTGATGTAACATCACTAATGCGGTGATGTTATGTTTATATGCCGTAGGTGAGGTTGTTATGGCTGTTAACGCCGATCTAATTGCGGGACATTATGCACACTATTACGCGGCATTTATGATCACAGTCATGGGTCGTCGACTGTAATGGGCTGGTTATGTAAAAGTTTATTTTGTTAGTGTCGATACATGAAATTTTGTTTTTTATGTTAAATAAACACTGACTACCTTATGATATATAAAGTGTTGTTAAGAATAATAACCGTGAGATACCGGTGGAGTAGAAAAGTATCTCCTTCTATACCAAAGGCCAAAGATGGCGGTATATCCATCCTAAACAGTGTAGATTAATTACACAGGACGAGGATGGGCAGCATCCCCGTCGCGGTAGCTGCGCTCTGCGATTGCCAACACGCTTGCCCAGCACGACAATGACGGACAAAATTCCCCTTTTGTTTTGGGAGGCCTATGACCAGCAATGGCTGATATGATAAATAGTTATTAAAGTATTATATTTGTGATTCCTTTGATGTCTGTAACACAAGTGCTTAAAGTACTTATTTCGGAGCCAGGTCAATGTAAGTGAATTTATAAAAAAACTTACTTTTTCGAGTTAATGTGGTAAATTCAAATGTTATAAGTTTTTGAAATAGGATCAGTAGTTTTTGAGATTCTCGTGTTACTCGGTGATAATTAAGCGTTTTAAGTAAATAATTTTTATAATCGTTCAGTTAAGTTTTTAATTTTAATCGTAAAATCCATAAGATCACTGCTTGTGAGCCAAGTCGTACTCGACGGGCCTGATGGGGTCGATGTTAGTGGGTTAGTGATCCTATCTTATGCCCCAAAGGTCGAGTATTCGATTTCCTCCCAGAAAAAATATTTATATGATGATATTTGTATTTGTTCTGTGCCTGAGTACTGAATATATGTATTTAAGTAGTATATTTGTGATTCCTCTGTTGTCTTGCATCCGTAACACAAGACTAACCACGGAGTCAGGTCAATGTATGAGATGTTGTGGGAATTTATTATCATTTATTTACTACTACCATCCACTTTGCGCCACCAGGCCCAACTATCATCCTAGTATGTGGTTACCATTACCATATACTAATAATATTTATTTTATTTCCCAGTCAGCCATCTGTGTCGATGTGACTGGAGGCACCGATCGTCCGTTCACGATTACCTTCAAGCCATTCACCACTGGCGACGCGCCGGTCCGCATCGACAACTTGTGCGACGATCTGTTCCTGAAACTGCATCAAGCTGACTCTGGCCAGGTGGCGCTGCTGAGCCCTTATCAGTCCATGCTGTACACCTGGGACGACCCGGCCAAAGAGCGGACACTGTTCTGGAATATATACAATAACAAGGGCAAGGGATTCGTTGCTGATTTTAGTCAAGACGGGTGAGTGAATTAGGAATGTTTTTTTAATCGCTTTATTATTAGACTAGATTACGTCACTTTAGCATATAGACGCTCGTGATATCAAGAGGATATCATAGCGCGTTGCCCACCTTGTGTCATGAAGATATTGCCCAGTTATTTCACTGCCTCTACCACCCTACAAACCGGAACACAAAAATGCGAACACCGCTATATGGCGGTAGAAGGTGAGAGTGAGGTACCAATATAACGTTTGTATGAGGTCTACCTCATGTAAACTTGCAGTGCCTCGCGGTTTCATCCGCGTAGCTACTGTATCCGTGAGAATAGGGAGATAAAATATAACTTTTATTGTTTTCTGATAATGTAGCTTCTCATTAGTAAAAACAAGGTTGAAATCGATATAGTGTTTTTTTACTAAAATAAAAGTAATCTATATTACTCCTCATATCAACAGATTCCTACAGTTGAAAGACCCATTAAAATTAGTCTAGACGTTTCAGAAAGATTAAGCCGACATAATTAACTGGCAAATATTTTTTTTCCTTCTTACTTAACTAGATACCGTGTATACTTTCATATACCTTTAATGAAAAGTTGTTAATGACGCCTGTTGGCGTATTTGGTAGTGTTCTTGTTTTGTGCGCTAAAGGTCGTGGGTTTGTTCCACACCCAGGATAATGTTTATATAATGAATATTTGTGTATGATCCGTGCCCGATTGTCAAATATGTATTTAAGTAATATATTTGTAATTCCTGTGTTGTCTGATTACTTAAGAAGACTGATCTCAGAATCAGGTTAATGTAATTGAGATTTTGACCATTTCAAATATACGCCGCTAATTCTTAGTAGTAGGGCAATGAGAGAAACGGTGAAAACCTTTTTTATGTCTGTGTATACAAGGTAAACCTGCGCGTGAGCATCCAAGGCCTGAATGAAATTGTACGTAATATCTACTAAATTTGTACATATTGACCATATTGCCGAGAATTATATTGTAATGACTGAAGTTGCCATCAATAAATGCTAATGTTAAGTTATTTTCAGATTCGGCGAAGATAAAGTGAGTTTCCAATCAGTGAAACACTCCACACTAGTCGCAACCAGCAGCGTCACATCTAAATTGTCATCAACTCTAAAACGCTTGACTCCTAAGTCACCGGAACCTTGCTCGTCTAGCAGTGACGATTCGGACAGCACAGAGTTGCCGGAAACCCATTCAAAGACCAAAAAGATGAGGAAAGACAAAGTGATCGTATATTGGGTATCATATATGGAAGGTTACCAAAGAGTGTTCGCGTTAGCACAAGACGAGAGAATTGCCTACCAGTACAGGATGAGGATCAACGCTGAAATGAGCAATTACGAAGTGTGCATGTCGTTATCTAGCGTCAGCCTGTCTGTTTGCGTCCAGAACAACAAAACGGTGAAAGAATTCGCTTACTTGAGCGTCACAGATTCCTTGCCTAGGTGGGAGGTGAGCGTCAGCAGGAAATGGAAGCAATTTTCTCCCGATCTGACAGCCTGGATCGAGGACAAGTATCAATCCGAACAGAAGAAGTGCCAATTGAAAGAATACATCGTCATAGACTTTGAAAAGATGCAGATGACTAAACCTTTCTTCTCCGAGCTCCGTCGCACGTACAACCCCGGCATTTGGTTACAGCTCCGCAAGTCTGATACATACACTTATTTCCATGTGAAAGCGCAGAGGTTCCAAATAGACAATCAGCTGAAAGAAGCTGTATTCCCCAGCGTGTTATATCCAGCTCCTTTGCCGGCTGATGCCAGATCAAGTCGCGGATTGAAGCCTTGCATTGAGATCGAAGCTTTGAAACAATTCAGGTCGTCCCTCACTCAGGACGTGTATAAAAGCCTGAAGATCCTCGTTCGGGAGTTCTGCGTGAACCTGGATAGGGGCTTCGTCAATCAAGTGTTCGATATCCTGAACCATTGGAAGATTGAGGAGAAACCAGCTGTGAGGCTGCGAGCTGACCTGGCACTGGTGCACATGCCGTTGCCAATAATAGCTATAAAGAGTCAGACCAACGTTCAGAGGAATGTGGTGTTTGAATATGTCCTTTTGTTACCGATCCAGTTGATATTGAGTTTGTCGTCAAAATATTCTGCTGAGAGCGACAACCCCAACTGGACCAGGTTCAGGAACAAGAAGGAGAATAGACCGAAGCTGTTCAACAGCGATCTGTTGGAGTACTTGTTCAATTCGTGGGGTTCTTCATTGTGTGACATGAAGGATGTTGTCCTAAGGTTTGTTGAATTATTTCTGTCAATAAACAAAGTATCCTTTTATAAATGGAGGCAGAGAACATAATGTATATTGTAAATTTGTTGTTGACTTTTAGAAAAATATCCAATTTCAAAATGCTAGATTACTTAAGCATATATATTTTCGAGAAATCTTTGCCTCGTCATCATAATTTAGAAAATAACTATTAGATAACTAGGTGATTTATATTATCACACCAAATGTTTTAATTAAAGAATGGCCAACAATTAACAGATAAATGTTGAATGTTTGCCCATCCTCGTCATGTACATTAAAGCCACGATGTTTTGGGTGAATATCCCGCCGTCCGTCGGTTCCGTAAATCAATCGTTTCTTAAGACACCTGGTACAGGGGGGGGGGTACTTGCACTTCTATAAAACACATGTGGTTTTTTCTACCATTAAGCGTTCACTGTTTATAATATAATAACTCTTAAAACTACGTTCAAATAACAGCACGGAAACGTCGAACAGATAATGTAAAAAGTAAAATAAACCTCGTTTTAAGGCCGTTAAATATAGTATTTAAATTTATAACGCTTTATTTACTACCTTGGTTTACCAAGGAAATGTCAAAAATTCTGAAGTCTTCTAATTAAAAATCTATCCTAATTTTGAGATATTATTGCAAATTTTGCAAATATTAGTTCTCGGGGCTTCACAAAAAGTAGTCAACAATAACTCTCAAACCTTCTCCACATCAATTAGTACTTACATAGTTAGAAATTTTATTTCCATTCATAAGTTTGTCGCATTTCCAACAGAGAGAAGTTGCGGCGTACTTGGATTTGATATTACAAAATAAATATTTTGAGCTTTAATGATGTCAGGATGGCATACCTGGAGCTCCGCAACGCGCCCATCACTGCGTCAGCCGTCATGGACATGGCGTCACGCCACTACTGGACGCAGCTGGTGCAGCAATTCCACGTGCTGGTGCTGGGACTCAACATCCTCGGGAACCCGTACAGCGTCATCGGGAACTTCTCGAAGAACAAAGTATAATAAGAGTATTGAAAGAAAATAACGCAGGAATCAAGAAAAAGTGGTCATCAACTAGCTCAGTAGTTAAGATCTGAGCCTAATTGTCATCCAATAAATAGGAATTTTCCAGCCTTTCCCTGATAACCGTCAAAGTAATATTTTTAGATAAAATTATATTCTTCCCAATAAATTATTCTTTACTAGTTTTCCGCCCGAGACTTTGTCCGCGAGGCTTTAATCACATCCCTGAGGAACTCCTGTCATGCCGAGAATTTCGTCTTGTCATGTCGCTCTCTGACAACTAAACTGTGGCAACAGCTAACTGAGTACAGATTCCATATATAAATATATAAACAAGATCAATCCCACGGAAACATGTTTTTGGGATTAAAAGTAGCCTATGTGTTATTGCAGACTATCAATAATTCAAATTTTATCTAGATCTGTTTAGCCATTCTGGGGTGAAAGAGTAACAAACATACATTCATACTAGTAATGATTCTGAACGATTATCACCCGTAATCGTCGGAAACGTGGCGATAAAAGCATAAATGCTGGGGCATCGTGATAAATATGCCTATCCCTCCCTGTTGCCATTGAACTTCGCTGTTTCGGGTAGATATACCGCTACCCAACGGTTCCAACTTTTAAGACACCAGGTACTGAGGAAGTTAGTATTCTACTCCGCTCGAAGACCCATAGAATATTGAACATTTTCACAATAATAACAATTTATCATACCTTAACTTAATGCTATTAACATCAGGCTGAAGAAAAATATACCAAATAATAAACAAATAAAATAAAAAAGAATAAAAAAGAATAATATCCAAGGATACTTGGAATCAAGGAACCAAGCTTTCTAATATTCTGGGCCTGGCCAATTTCATTGATTTATGATCTGTGTCAAAAGTAATACTTCTACACAGACAAACATTTCAGCGCTACCAATCGATGATATAAGAAGAATGGCCCACCAGCGGTATCAGTAAGATTAAGTTGATCGAGTCGACCTGATTAAGAGTTTATACCCTGGGATCCCGGTAGAGAACAACAGCAGCCTTAACCTGTATCAAGGTCCGTTAGAGGCGACTGTGATACTGGGACCGACAGATATCGGTATAACCACCCGAAACAGAGTTGGGTAGCAGCTTTCCCATCCCGAAGCTACGCTCTACTCTATATCCAACAGTGAGCTATGCAACATTAATTTTTATTCTGCCTTGTCTAGGGTTGGTTGACCGGACGACGAGGCCCCGACGCGTCGCAGAAGGTCTCCCGAGGCGCAGCGTCGCTGCGCAGACACACGGCTACAGCAGACCGCGCCGATGCCTTTTTTGATCACGTGCCGCGAGCATGTTCCCCCAGGAAACGAATGGGTAAGTGTCCTATATAAAAATCTTCTGTGTTCTCTCTCTTGGTTTGTGTTACTTTATATCTAGTGATACTGATCAAGTCTTCATTTATAATCATTTAAAGTAAACGATCTTATATCAAATCATCCATTAGCAGTCTTCTGCTGGACACAGGCCTCCCCAAGAAACGGGGTTGGGGGGGGGGTTGGACAAATGATCTATAAGAAGATAGAAATTTTGTAGTCCTATTTATAAGAAAATCTAGTACATATATGTACGTGTTTAATGTGTGTATATAAATATGTCAAAACTCAATGCAAACATGAGTCAATAAGACATTAAGGTTAACTAAAAATGTAAAGTAGCCAGGCACGGGCACAAATTCTGATGGAGCATGTTGTTGATAATTTCATGCACCACGTTTTGAAGGAGACGAAGGAGTAACCAGTAACGACCTTCCTGAGCTGGTGATGCAGGGAGACAAAGGGAACCCTGCGAGCGTGGCTCTCGCTCTAACGGGCCTCATCGCTAGGCCAAATACTGGTCAGGCTTTACGTATTCTTTCATTGCATGAAATACAGAGTGTAGACGACATATAGTTTTATATAACTCTATATATAGGCGATGGTTTTGGTATGTGGTAATATAGACATTTCGCTGACCGGCTTGTTAGGAATAATAATATCAAATTGACATAACATCTGATACATTGACCTGCCTCCATGGTGAGTCGCTCATAGCACTACTGTTTGGGACGCCAAACAACAGAGTAATCGCAAATATACTACTTAAATATATTTATATAACACCCAAACACAAATATTATCATATAAATATTTGCTCTGGCTAATAATGATTTGGAAATCGAACCCACGACTCTTGGACTCAACAGGTATATCCATGATTCAGATCGAGATAGGCCTGTAATTCTTAAGCAAGATGTCGTGATCTTTGTTAAAGAATACCCACCACACTCCTGATCTTCGGATGGTGTGTGGTGATGCCGTCGAGGTTGACTGACTTGTTCACCCGGCGCCATGTTCATAAACTGAGTCAAGGCCAATCAAATTTCGCTCAGGCTTGATGTTCGAAATATCTTCGAAGAAGTAAGCTTGTCTCTCGGCTCTTAGTCAAAGTCTTTATTGAAATATCCTATCATAGACACTTTTAAATCGTCGAAACAACAAAAAGATCTATGAGTATAGATTTGCTTATTAAAATTTCACAAGAATCACCGGTGACCCTGACAACCTAATGGTGGTATACTAGTTATTTAAACAAATAGGTCATTAAGTGTCTAAACTTAGTTTATAGTAGGTTCATTATGCGAGTTACTAGAAAAGAACTTGCAAGAAAATCTGATGATGTTAAGGGTTCCACTAACATCTAATAGCATAGCAACCGTGAAACGTCCACAAATGGAAATAGGGGGAGTTTTACCACAAATATCACAATCTTTCCGGGGCGAGATTCTATTCTACTCTGCCAGTACCATACTTTTTGGTTTAGTCAATAAAAAAAAATAACAGACATGTATCTTGATTGTATGTCGTCTACAGTACTTTATATGTAGATGCACGCTCGAATATTCAGCATGCATTTGGTTACTCCAATTGAAGGTAGAGATTGGAATCGCTGTTGCATCTCTATGTTTATTATTGGGTGTTAAGTGTAATTGAATTTTCAATGGTTGTATTCGATTCAGTTCTACGCTTTCAGCGGGTCAACGTTGTCTCTATACGACTTTTTTAATGCATGAAGTGACACAGAGTGCAGCGACTTCGACCAAAACTTTATACTTATAAGAAGAAAAAATAATACATTTTTTGTTATGGCTTTAAGACTAATGATACTGTACAGCACGACGACAATAGACGTTTGCGTATATTGTCGCTCTTGTCATATTCCCAATCCCCCTTGTTTGTATTATGTATCGTTCCACTGCTGGACATAGGCCTCCCGAGAAAGGGGACATTTCGCCCATAATTGCCGCGCTGGGCAATCGTGTTGGCTATCACGGGGACGGCTACAACGGGGATGCTGCTGCCCATCCCCGCCCTGTGCAATTAAGCTTAACTTTTACGGATGGATATTTTGCCATCTTTCGGTTCTGGTACCTTAGTCGCATTTTACGACACCTGGTACAGGGGGAGGTACTATTATACTCACGGCGCGTTAAGTACAGAACGTATATAAACGTTCAATAAATATATAAGGGATTAGAGGGGTCATATTAATTAATAATAATAATAACAATAATAATAACTTTATTCGACAACAAAAGGTAACTTAAAGTAAAATACATTTTGATACTTAGGTACCTAAACTAGGTCTAGCCTGTTCTTATAGGCACCTAAAAAAAATTAAATATATGTTTTTGGATACTCCGCTGAAAGTGTAAAGTAGCTTAAATTAAATATATTTTTGTTGTAAATATTAATATAATTATCTTTATAATAAAAATCACTCTTCAACTCTTTTAAACACTAGCTAAAAATGGTGTTTACATTTCATGTTTAACTTTCAATTGACATATGGCGATCGTTCTTAAGTGTGACAGATGTAATGTCAGAATGTGTGACGTATCGACATGTGTAGCCTTTATAAACCGTTGAAAAGTGTTTTTTTATGATTTGTGAACGCAAAAAATGGTAATATTTGTAATGCCTGCAATTCTTTCTCTAATTCGTAATGGCATCCGACCTTCATAATATGTGATAGATGAATTGGGTTATATAAGTTTGCGGTCTTTACTTCTGTGAACATTACTATAAATCGTGTCCCATAGGAACGTTTCTGGGAGTAATACAAGTTCTGCGAAAGTGGACTGTCCTAAGTTTGGAAAAATAGACTCTGCGGAGTCAGGCAGTGGATCTCAAGGTCACTACCCCGACAGTTTTTTTGGACTAATCTAATGCTGGATAACTCTGACGTTAGTTCAATCGTCACCAGGGAAAGAGGCCATATAAAACTGAAGTTAAATGGAAGAGTTGGTGTAGTACGACCTAAGCGAACATACATTAATCAGAAATACCAAGAAAAAACGAGAATGTGTAAAAGAACTGATGAGAGTTAAGGAAGCGAGAGGTATGCCAAGATCGTAGGAAATGGAGATCCAGTCTCTGCTTACCCACTTCATTGCACGTCACTGCACTTCTAAACGGCTAGACCGATTTGACTTTTTTGTATGCGTTTGAGTGGCGCCATAGATGGTTTAAATTAACAAATCAGCTGGGTAGATGGTGCTGCAGTCAGTATCTAGATTATTCATCTATACTGCAACTAAACGGCTGGATCGATTTGAATGAATTTGTGAATGCTTACAAGTGAGGGCCTGGATGATTTAAATTAACAAATCAAACTGGCAGATTGCGCTGCGGTATCTAGGTTATTTTTCAGGACAAAATCTGTCGGGCCCGCTTGTTTTATTAAATATTATAGTTGGAAATCCATTATTATGTTGTGTACCACCAACGGTCGGTAGCCATTACGTATAGCATTTAGTTGATTTAATTGTGCTGTCCATTAACATTGTTTCTCGTTTCCTTTGTCTATGCGCGGATAGATGACGGCTGTGTGTCAGTAAAACGTAAGTATTTCAGAGCATGACCGTTTTCTTACTAGTTTAGTGCTTCGAGGGAAATTTATAATCGCTTTTATTGTAACTTTACATATAAAAAATTGTATCGGACGAACTACTAAACCGATTTCAATCATTGTTTGCTTACTGTGCGCAGTTTGATCCAACTTGACAGATAGGATTGTTTGTAACTCAATGCATAGTCTTAATAATTGTTCATATTAAACATAGTTCATATACAACATATTGTTAAGACAGGAGAACGTCTGCCGAGTCATCTAGTACCTATATATATACACTCATTTGCAAAAAAACGGGCACCTAAGCAATGAACCATTTCAAATGTTACTATTGGTTTGTTTGATAAATAATTATAGGTAGTTTTACTTTCACAATTTTGTAACTTAATAAGCAAAAGATCGTTTGCGTCAGAATTATCATAAAATTTTGATAGTTATAATGCTAAAGTTCACTAGTAGTGTATGCTCGCTAGTAGTGCATATGCTCGTGAAGTAACTGTTAATAAAGATTTTTGTTTGTTTTTTCTTTAATAAAGAAAAAGCAGATAAATGTTAAGTATCGAGTGTGACCCCCTCTAGCTGAAATCACAGCTTGAATTCGTCTGGGTATGCTAGCGAGGATAACCCTGGGTATGTTTGCGGAATACGTTCCCACTCCGCGGTAATCACATTCTTCAGCTCTCTGATGGTTGGTCTGCGAAGCCGGTTGCGGAGCCGGTTATATATACATATATGTATATATAAAATGACAAGTTAATTAATTACGAGGTACAATCTTTTCTACTATCATCATTGCAAATGTATGATATCCAATCCGATGCGCGCTCTTTGCCGATATTAAAGAAGAGAGTGAAGGAGCGATAAATAATAAATACGCTGTAATTACTTCGATTCTAGAACAAAGCATTCTTACTGGCCAATACTGTACTTATTTTAAGGATATATTACTTTTTTATTTTTGTAGTTTAAAAGTTTGTGTCATGTTTTTAACGTTAATATATATTTTTTATTGTTTGTAAATTTAGGTGTTCAATAAAGAGTATTGTTATTATTATCCACTGCCTTGATGGGCCCGGTGGCTCAGATGGTAGCAATCCTATCTTGTATGCCAAGGGTCGTGTGTTCGATCCCCTCCCAGGATAAATATTTAACGATGATATTTCTTTTAAGTAGACCCACAAAACGAAGTTCAAGGAATTAAGTTTAAATAACAGACTATATATCCCTTTTATTATAAACTAATTAAAATCAATATTGTTATGGGGATACAGAGATATCTTAAAAATAGGATAAAAAATTGTTATTACATATGATTTTGATGTCAATACACTGACACTTTCAGCTAATATATTATTTATTCTACTGATTTAAAAGTATAAAAATAGATATTTATTTAAATATAATTTATATTAATTTTGAAATCTATTAAATTAATATGTTAATATATTTGTAGTTACGATTTAATTTGTATGGTTTAAAGTAAAGATATATTTTACCAATGGTAACTCCTTCAATATTATCTCATTTCTTTTTATAATAATTATTAATCTATTAAATATAATAAATTAATATTATTAAGATACATATTTCATTAATGTTTTTGAGAGCACGAACAGCTAGGCCGAAAATGGCCCACTTCCTTTACTCTAGCAGTTGGTTAAATAAAGGCCAAACTTGTGTAAAGAGATCACTCATAAACATTTTAAACTTCATCTTTCTAACTATATAATCATATATGCACGCATAATCATCATGATATCATCTATTGGAAGTCCACTGCTGGACACGCGTGTTGGCAATCACAGAGCGCAACTTTCGCGACGGGGATGCTGCTGCCCATTCTCGCCCTGTACATTTGAGCTGCACTGTTTCGGATGGATATACCGTCATCTGTCGGTTCTGGTACCTCAGTTGCCTTTTACGACTCCTGGTGCAGTATGAGGAACTATTCTACTCTGCCGGCAATATAAAGATTACACACATAAAGATCACATGTAAAAAGATGAAAATTTACTAAATATAAATATACTAACAACAGGAAACTCGGGTGAGATTTAACCAAAGCCAACCAGCGGTATCACAAATTTATGATAATTCTTTGTTATTCTTGAAAACGGTTGCCGTAATGTAACCAAAACGTAGGTCCAGTGATATTACAAATCGTATTTAGGGTAGAATTAAAAGACTTGCCTCGTATGTAGATGGACACGACTCTATACCTGGTAGATTGGGGCGACAATTACAACTCTCTATTTTGCTTGCCCATTATAATCTCTAAATTAATTAATTTGTGTTATTAAAGTGATTGTACATTTTCCTCATAGTAATTTATAGTGCACGTTTATATTGTTAGATTATATGTATGTAATACAATGTTATTTTTAGTGCAAATCGCATGACAGCAGAAACTTTGTACACACAGCAACAAATCAATCTACTCGGATAAGTCAAAACTTCGAAATCGATATTAAGCAAACAGCTGAATTGGATGCTGGAATTGGGATGCTGCTGCCCATTCCCGCCCTGTACATTTGAGCTACACTGTTCCGGATGGATATACCGCCATCTGTCGGTTTTGGTACCTTATTCGCCTCTTACGACACCTTGTAAAATGGAGGTACTATTCTTCTTTGGCGGTACCTCACGGTAAAGGTAAGTAATTGAATAAGTGTATATAGTTCTAATATATAAAGCTCACGAGTAAACGGAACGAAGACGGGGATTACCTAGTAATTGTAAGCGAGATTAGTGACAATTTTTTTTATCGGCGATTGAGAGTCTACTGCCTCCCCAAGAAAAGGCGAATTCTGCCCAAAATTGCTACGCTGGGCAAACGTGTTGGCAATCGCAGAACACAGCTTTCGTAACGAGGATGCTGCTGCCCTTCCCTGCCCTATGCATTTCAGCTACACTATTTCAGATGGATATACCGCCATCAGTCGGTTCTCGTATCTTAGTCGCCTCTTACGACACCTGGTATGGGGGAAATACTATTTTACTCTGCCGGTACCTCACGGCCAGTGACAAATGTCGCCCTTTAATTAACAGGGACTTCCTCCACACTTAGTCATGGTTAGTTTTGACAATCGTTTTTGATAAGGTTCAAGGATACTTGTTAATAATGAGTAATGTCATTACGATAAAACTGTGTCGAGAACCAAATACGCGCAATGGAGTACGCTACGCGGTATAAATATCTCACTCACTTATTCAGCATTGCCATTTTAATACACTTTGAGAATGGAGTTCACGCACATATTTTTACTCTTCACTATATTTACAACAGTAATATGTATCCAATTAAAAACTAAAGGTTTTCGTTTCCATTTAGAGAAACCAAAAAAACCATTTGCCGGAACCAAAGTGTTTCGATCACCAGTTGAAGTGGGAAATAAAACTGCAGAGGAACCATCTCAACCCGAAGATGCGTCTTTGAATATCATACAACTGGCAACGAAATATGGATATCCTATAGAAGAGCATACAGTGGTGACCAGTGATTCCTACATTCTTAAAGTTCACAGAATATCTCATGGCGTTGCAGGCGCTCCTGTTGTATTCCTAATGCATGGTACAATGGAAACCGCAGACTGCTGGATCCTCCAAGGACCTAAAACAGCGCTCGGATACATACTAGCTGACGAAGGTTTTGATGTCTGGATGGGGAACGCCAGAGGGAACGAGTACTCGTCTGCCCATGAATTATTAGATGTGAATCAGACTGAATATTGGTCATTCGGTTGGGAAGAGATTGGTAAATTGGATTTGCCTGCCATGATCGATTACGCATTGCATGTCACCAACAAAGAGAGTTTATATTATGTGGGTCACTCTCAAGGCACCACGAATTTCTACGTACTATCATCTCTGATGCCGGAATACAATTCGAAATTGAAAATGATGTTCTCAATCGGTCCGATTGCGTTCATGTCACATGTGAAGAGTGAAGTGGTAAAACTGGTCACATCCGTGACTAACCTGGTAGGGACGTTCCTTTTGAATACTGATACGAGTACCGGAGCTTTGAAGGACATTCAGGACATGATATGCACGTTTCTGGATGCTCCTTGCGGGATCAACTTCTTGTTCATGGTAGCTGGACCGGACAACCACTATATGGACGAAATAATTGAGGTGCTGCAAGGTCATGTACCAGCTACTTCTTCTGTAAAACAGCTGTTGCATTTCGGTCAACTGATATCATCAGGAAGATTCTGCAGATATGATTACGGTTTCTTCAAGAATTTGCTTGTGTACGGAGTCAGTCCTCCCCCGGATTATGATCTGAACCTTATAAAAGTTCCAGTAGTATTGTTTTACAGTGAAAACGATTGGCTGGCTGTCCCTAACGACGTTAGGATCCTGGAAGAGAAATTGCCCAACGTGATTAAATCCTATTACATACCAGAATTAAATCACTTGGATTTGTTGTACGCGGCGCAAGCTAGAGACGCTATTTATTTGAAAATTGTTAAACATATTTTAGACAATGAAAATTTTTAATAAGTAGATATTTGTGTGTTAATTACCTCGCAATAATTAGATTATTTAGGTCCTTTAATTTATAGATCTAAGATTAGAGTACTCATCTACAGATATGTACCAATAAATAGATAGACAACCTCCACTAAAATATACTGTATCTGTACATAGAATAAGAGAAGTTGCTTGACTGACTGACTGACATATCCTTTACTAGGCTTTACTATAAGAGTTAGAAACTGAAATTTTGTAAAGGGGTTCCTTTTTTATAATATAGAGGAACACAGAGAGGATTTGTAAATGTACCCACTTAGCAGGTGAAAACGAGGTTGCAAAGTTAGTATGCACAGTTGCTGTTTTGAAGTTATTCAAATGGAATTTACTAAAAAAGTTCATCTTTAAAAGTTATGAAAAACTTTTTTTTTTTTAATCACCCCTCAAGTGGTTACAGAGAGGTACAAAGTTAGTATGAAAGTTCTACAACTTAACGCGGGTAAAAGTGTTGGGCGCTGCTAGTCTATACATAGAAATTAAATTAAAGTGTCTGTTTGTGATATTAAAATAACCGCTACTACATGCTTATGAATGCGTATACAGTACACATACAAAAATTTACTTAATATGATGCCCAAAATTACAATTCCACAAAATTGGGGGACATGGGGACAAAATTGCGGGCGCAGCTATCTTTAATACAATGCGTAGTAGCTTTACCTTCTACAAACTACTTACATATTTATGAAAAACTAGACTGAACAACCCCTAACATTTAGTGTAAAAAAATAGATTTTAAGATGCTACTGCCCGTGGAGATGGACTTGTTTCTTTTTCGCTACGTTATGTTGAGTTACTCTTATGACAGTTGGTACAATTGGAGGTACAGTTCTATTCTGCCGGCACGGGGTCATCCACAAAGTGGGGGGAGGGGGGTGGTCGAACAAGTATGACAAAGAGTGGAAGAAGTCCCAATTTTCTTGATATAGCATAAATAATTTCTAAATGTAATATAAAGTAGTACTTTCGTTTGACGGAGTGTTTTCTAATTCCATAGATTGAATGATTTAATAAAAAATTATTTTATGACGAGCCCGATGACGCAGATGGTAGTTATCCTGTCTTGTGCGCCAAAGGTCGTGGGTTCGATCCCCACCCAGGACAATTATTTATATGATTATATTTATGTTTGTTTTGTGTGTCGGTGTTAAATATATATATTTTAGTAGTATATTTTTAGTTCCTCTGTTGTCTGATGTCCGTAACACAAGTGCTTAAAGCGACTTAGATATGAGATGTTGAGAGAATTTATTTATTTATTTAAGCCTTTTTCATGCATAGAATGGTTTTTTAATTTGTTATCTTTTCTAATATAACAAAAAAATATAACAAAAAAAATCATGATTTTTTAAGCCTTCAAAAAATTTTGCTATTTGTGTGACGAACTTAATGGATGTCCTCGACCTTGCTGCATTTACAATAATAGTTTTTAAACATATAAAATATATATACTTGGTTGTATATTGAAACAAATATTTATATGTTGTAGACTTCTGTCGAGAGGCGACACGCGCGTCGCTGTCGCGACAACTCGGCGCGGCGCTCAAGGCCTGCGTAGAGCGCAGCGGAGGCCGGCTGGTGGCGCGCCAGCGGCTGCCGCGGCACTGCCCCACGATCGACGTAAGTACAACACAGAGCGACTCTTCTGTGACGAGCTCACAAATAAATATGTACGTGAGGTATTCTTCGTACTAAGGTCGTCTGTATTCTTGCCTATTTCTACCGCCAAATAGCAATGTTTGCATAGCTG